>JAQBSW010001046.1:0-152858 GCA_029291075.1 Eudiplozoon nipponicum | reverse complement strand
AAAGGCAATTTTTGAATTTCGTGCAGAGTAAAAATGCAAACTGACGTTATTGCATAAATAGCTATGTGCAATTCTGCAGCATTTCCTTCACATTCCACCTCTTCTTTATCTACAAAATGCTCAATAGATTTAATGTATTTGGCAGATGCTGGTCAAACTGCTGAACGAAATGTGGTATTGGCAATTATTTAAAATAATTCAAGCAAATCATCTTTCATTAGCTTAGGTTAGGCTTTCACGTCGTCGTATTTAATGTGCGAACATTAAGGCAAATTCCGAAACAGGAAGCCTTGGCGCGTATGTTGGCTGAATTAGAAATTTATATGTGTTTTGTACCCGAATATAGAATAATGCACCCTACAATTATTGCGGAATTATTTACACAAATCATGTCTACGCGTTTTTGGATTTGAATCTTCAGTATTACTGACTTTTCTCAATTCGGACAATGGAGAGTCGGCATTGTCCTTAGATCATAATCTGAAGCTTAATAACCAAATGAGTCTATGTTGAAGCCGATTTTGTGCGGGACGCTTATTTACGCCCACTAGAATCAATATAAAAAGCATTATTTAGCATTTCCTTTTCGTTATAACGTCATGAACTTCCATTGAATTCAGTAGATACGACAGCGAAGGCACTTCTCAATCTGTCATAAGTTGTCTACTAATAACGACAAGAAGTTCAAACATAGTCTTGTTTTAGGTAACATAAACTCGCAAATTGGGCATTTAAGCCATGCAGATTTTTATTCGAAAGAAAGATGCACATTTAGCTCAATGCCCATCGTTAATGTTGAAAAACTTTTGGATAGCTGCAGAGTACATAGATTATACTTGAGTAGCACCAATTTCAGACTTAGTCTAGGGGGTTTCGCTATATAGCGTCTTCCAGCGACCGGACAGCTGTGCAATACTTTGTTATAGATGATGTGGTTACAGCCAGAACGTAAGCTAATATCACCCACGGAAAGCGATTATATCAAGAAACCGTCAGAGTTATAAATATGGAAATCAATTCTATCTCTTAAACGTCGCATATCTGCAGGTCCAGCTTATTTGCTACCGGCTTTATTTCAAAGACTTGACGACATAATTTGTTAGGTCGTGACTGATCTCTTTTGTTCTAAATGGAATGAGGAGACCGTTTCGGTTCTTAGGGAGAGTGGACCAACAATCCTATACTTCAAAATGTTGTCGTAATTCATGCGATAATCACCGTACAGTGAGTTTGACTCCAGTGGTATCTAGGTCATTTGGTTCGACTAGTATGCAGCGCCAGAGCATTTTTAGTATAAAAATAATTAAGTTACATAAGGATATGGAGCTTATTGTTCAATGCAACAGTTCACATTTGAATGACTTAAATACCAATCGAAAGTGTAAGCAGGGATTATATGAAATGTCTGCTAAATTACAAAGTCCTCGTAGATTTAATGTGCCAGAAAAATAATATAAGAGACGCATGCAGTCATTTGTTTTATCCATAGAGCGAATGAGGATGTCGTGCACGTACTTAGCTGGCGCAAAAGTGTACCTTTACAATGCATCGCACCCTGTTTCTTTCGCAATGAGAATCTCACCTTTTTTTATCTTGCAGAATGATCAGAATTCAGAATTTCCAAATTTTTTTCAAAGATATTATGTGAAAAAATCGGTTTGTAGTGTTACTTTTAATGGAGAAATTTGGTAATAAGCAGTTAAAGATGATTAATGTGAGTGCTATATATAATTCATTGATTTAATCCCATATTTCGCTGATTTTTAATAATGTTTACTTTATATTAGGTAAACATATGTGCATTTTTTTAAATTTGGACACTAAGTTCTTACTTTCAAAGGGCGTAATAAAGTAGAAAATTGAGAAGCTGCAACACGAGCAGTCGCAGTGTCATATAAAAACTCTGAAAGTGTCAATTGAGAAATTCAGAGAGAGGAATTTCTGAGCCTCGGGGCGTAGGTGCCTTTCAGTTTGTTCTGACTTCCCGCTTCCTAAATTAATGCATTTTTAATTATTGTTTTATTAAGCAAAAGCCTTAATCGAACGGTCTTTGTTAGCGCTTTTCAAATTCGCTTCATGAGGCAATTATCAGTAATTGTAGGCTGTTGCTTTAAAAAACAGATATTGTTAAAACAAATAAAATAGGTGTAATTTGTATTGCAACACGCCATAAGAGACGATTGTAATAAATGAAAAATCTCGCAATAATCACCCAAATTGGCTGAGGTTGATGTACGTAGCTGGCTTGTTCAAGAGCAAATGTGCATTTGCTCTACAATACATCGAGGTTAAAGATGCAATCTGCAGTGCATATTTTATTATTCCTTTTGAATAATCAAAATTAACTATATAGTTGATCATTGTTCAAAGTTGCACGACTGTATGTAAAAATTTGGACACAATTAAATCATTCGTTGGTGATCTGTTCATATATTATAAATAATATTGAACGGTGTTAATGCCGTGATGAAGTATATTCCGCAATATCTTCTGCTCGTATAGGATTCTAAATATAACCTAATAATTCCTACACAAAATGGTAACTGTGGTTTTGGGTTTTATGATCGAAGAAGATAAGAGTGTCACTAGAACGATGTCAAACATAAGATTACAAAATAAGTTCCACGTAATGATTCAAGATTTACATTTTAGTTACATGTGCATACTCTGAATTGTTTATTAGAGCATATCTGTTTAAATCCAAAGAGAAAGTATGCTCATTTTGGTGTTCCATGGCATGTAAAACAGTAAAGAAGGGTAACTATTGAACCGAACATTAACAATATTATTTCCCATTCTATAATATAGAGCGGATCACAACTCATAATCTTTAAACAAAATGTTAACTATTAGTAGATGATCATATGAGGGCTCAAAAGTGAGAAGTACTATGCGCCTCTTCAATTTACAAACAAGATAATGTAAACAATAAATAAATATATTTCAACACGTGGCTCCGCGTTACAATCCAATGATGTTCAAGTTTGGCAAATTTAGTTTTGTTTAAGGTCACATAAATCCAATACATTTTACCGGTGTATTGCGTGCGGGTGTCTATTTTTTAATCAAGACACTATTGTAACGACACAAATCAATGGCCGACATATTGCGTAAATTAAATTCAAATTTATTTACGTTGCACCAATGAGAAAAAAGCAAAATTGCCGTTTAACCACGTTTAACCAATAGTGTGCAAGTAGACATATTGCATGCTATTTAAGCACGGTAATTTACCATGCAAGTCAGTTGTGGAATTTGCATTCTACCTGCTTCACGCGTGTGCGTTCTGTCGGCTGTCAATACCTACGCTGGTGATTTGATAGTTTCACCAACAACTAACTACATCCGTGACTCATCTTGTTGCGGTATACCGGAGAGACGAGCCAATTAAGTGCAGAACCTGCAGGACGCTATCCACAACGCGATTACAGCTCAACCACGGGAGCGACAACTCAACCAGAGTCCACCCAAGGCTCTAGGACATCTTCAAACTCTGAAGACTTCAAGAGAACGCATTACCAGGCCCTCTTAAGGGCCCCCATATCAGTAACTAATCTCTATTCAGAGCACCTTAACCGAGTTTGTAACGTCGTACGGCATTTACTTGAAGCCGGGGCGTTTACAAAATTGGCGACCGCGCCAGGATATTGATTATTGTTCTGATTTTTTTTGGTATAAATAAAATTGACTTCCTTTTTCATCTATTTGGGATAAATAGATTGACATTTGTGTTTTCTTTACCCTGATCGTGGTTTTCTGGGAAATCTGTTGGGTATATATTCGTGGATTTGTGGGGATAATTATAATACATTGTCATCAAAGGCCAACGGGGCCTCTGTTTACCTTTCCTACGTACGAAACGGCACCGTACGTACTCGACAAACTCAATTTCGGATTTTTGGAAACAGTGACTTTTTTGTTCTGCGCTCATCTCAACTGTGGAAGCTGTTTGTGGGTAAGCGTTTCGTTAAAGTTTATTTATACATTTTCATATTGCTTATAAATTTATGCTTTTAAGATCCCGTAAGATTGTTAAAATGTCAGGTCCAATTTTAGATATTGATGTTCCTGTTTGGGATGGAGATAGTGAGCTATTCTTTATGCGCGTAGACTCCGCTTTCTCCCCGTTTCCTGATTATGACAGTCATCAAAAACTGTCGAAGGTTTTTGCTAAACTACCTTCTGAATTGCAGCGACGGATTTATCCTAAGCTTGAGGCCATTAGGAAGCTACCTAATCCCATTTTGGGCCTACAAAACGAGGTAGAATCCTTGCTTGGACCCACGGAAACTGAGCAGATAATAAACAAATATGCGCAGTTAGATATGCCAAATCTTGGCCCCATCGAAATACTGAGGGAATTACGGAAACGTTGGTATAAAACCAACATTTCTGACCATGAGGCTAAGGTTGTTTTTATTAACAATCTTCCCCAAACATTAAAACTCTTTGCCAGACAGCTCCCCAACACTCTCTCTATAGATGACTTATCTGAGAGATGTGAGTTAGAATATAGGGTTTTGGAACCCAAAGTGAATCCATCATCCTTTTCTTCACCCCCGCAAGATGATAGAATCTCCTCTTTAGAGAGAACAGTGGCGAACATGGCCAAAGTTCTAGAAGGATTGGCCATTACCAAATCCGAGATAAATCAAGTGAATGCTCGACCAAAATTCGTTTCCAAGTCAAATTATAATGGTAGGCGGCGATCGAGATCTCCGCAATCCTTTAATAAATATGCTCCAAAGAACTGGTGTTATAACCACCAGAAGTTTTTTATGCTTGCCAAGTTTGTCTTTGTCGTTCCGAAGAATTTCCGAATGAGTGTCAATTTCCACAGCTGACGGAGAGGACAACAGACCGCAGGCACAAGGGTGCATCAGTATCGGGAAACGTCTGGCGCAGGAAGTAGAAGACCGTACTTTCTGCACATCAACGGCATCAACGGCGCTACAGGGAAGAAGCCAACTACAATCCGACATCCCTGTCGACTCTTTTCGTCCACGCCGAATTTTTCACATAGAGAACCAAACAGACAATGCCGGTCGCAATCACCAGCCTACTTGTTTGCATGACCCGGCCAAACAGCCCAACGAACTTCTGCACCTTCTTGATTTCAAAACTGGCGAAGAGTTCATCGTAGACACAGGTGCGGCAGTCTCAGTTCTCAAAGGTGATTCAATGGCCGAGATGTCGCTAGGCGTTCTTCTCGCAACAGCTACAGGCGAGCCCATACCAACTTATGGCTGCCAATACCGCACACTCAACATAGGTCTACGACGTGAATTTTCCCACAACTTCATCATTGCCAAGGTCTCACATAATATAATAGGCCTTGATTTCCTTCTAAAATTTCGGCTCATTGTTGATCTTGCCAATCAAAAGATCATCGACCCCTCCACAGGAATTGAACAACATTTTTGGACACTTGCCTCCGAGCGTTTGGAGTTACAGGTCATTCAGCCAACCCCAGTGCATCATTCAGCAGAGATATCAGCAGCTCTTCGAAAATACAAATCGCTTTTCGATCTTAACAAGTCAGAGCTACGAGTCTCCAACACGATGCATCATATCGTCACAGAAGGACAACCTATTGCACTCAAGAAGCGACCACTGGCTCCTGCTAAGCTGAAAGCTGCCCAAGAAGAATTCTCAAGGCTTTTGGAAGAGGGAATCATCAGACCATCGAAAAGTTCATGGGCGTCACCACTGCACTTAGTCTCAAAATCAAACGGATCGTACAGAGCCTGTGGAGACTACCGTAAGCTAAATTCAGTGACAAAATCTGATGCATATCCTATTCCAAATATCAACACTTTACTTGAAAAACTCAACGGCAGCAATTTCTTCTCAGTGATTGACCTCAGACAAGCGTACCATCACATACCGGTAGCACCAGAGGATATCGAGAAAACTGCAGTCATCACTCCATTTGGCCTTTTTGAATATCTTTACATGCCTTTTGGACTTAAGTGTGCTACTCAGACATTTCAAAGATTCATAGACAACATACTTCGCGACGACTCTGCTTATTGTATGTCATATCTCGATGACATTATGGTATTCAGTCCAGATCTAGAATCTCATGCGAAACATCTACGAAATGTCCTCTCACGCTTATCCAACCACGGACTCAAGATCAACTGTGACAAGACGCAGATTGCAACTTCATCCGTCGACTTCTTAGGGCATCGTATCACGGCCCAAGGTATTCAACCGTTGCCGTCAAAGACGAATTCAATCAAGAATATCAAGTCACCAAGGACTTTGAGCGATTTGCAGAAAATCCTGGGAGTACTAAACTATTATCGCAAGTTCCTTCCAGGCCTTTCAAAACAACTTTATCCTTTGTGCAGGCACCTGCGGAACCGAAAAGGACTTAGCAAGAATTCCATCATTGCTTGGTCATCCGAAGACGAGGAATTACTTCGACTTGCCATCAACTCGTTAGCAAATGCCACAATGCTAACGCATCCAGATTTCGAAAAGCCATTTCTACTCACGACAGATGCTTCTGAATTCGCTATTGGAGCCACTTTGGAACAAGAGATCGACGGAGTTCGGAAGCCTATCAGTTTCTACTCGCGTACTCTCCAACCAGTAGAAACGAGGTACGACACTTTCGGCCGAGAACTTCTCGCCATCCACGACGCAGTGCGCCATTTTATCAGCATCATTGGCAGTAGCAGATTTGTTGTTTTCACAGATCATGCACCACTAGTTAGCGCACTTCGAAACGCAACTTCATCTATCGCCAAGTACCCTGCCAGAGTGGAAAGACAGCTTTCTCGTCTAAGCGAATGGCAATTTGACGTCTTTCACGTCAAGGGCAAACAGAACTTCATTGCAGATGCCCTGTCCAGGCCAGACGTCTCTCTACAACCACCTTCGCCGTCACCATTCACTGTCAACTCCGTGGCACTCAGTGAACCTGCACTAACGCCAACTCTCCTGCGAACTGAACAACGCGGTGACATTCACATTCAAAGATCAATAGCCCGTCACCCAACCAAGTTCATATGCCGTCTGTGGGAAGGCTTACCAATTGTTTACTTCACGGGTACGCAGCCCAACAAGCCAGTTCTGCCGACCAGCCTTCAGAGAAAAGTTTTCGATTCAATTCACTCAATTTCTCACCCAGGAAGCCAAGCGACTGTCCGACTTCTTACAGATCGTTTCTGGGGTCACAGACTTAGGCAGAATGTTAAACGATGGGTCTCAGAGTGTGCTATTTGTCAGAAAAACAAGATCACACGACACACTCGTTCTAAGTTGCAACATTTTCGGTCTACTTCTCGCCTAGCCATCGTCCACATCGACATAGTTCATCTGACAAAGGTTCAAGGTTTCAGCTACCTTCTAACTATGATCGATAGATTTACACGGTGGCCTGCGGCATTACCTCTTGGCACCATTTCTGCAGACGAAGTAACTAACGGTTTTATCTCTGCATGGATATCCAATTATGGTGTTCCCAATGAGGTCATCACGGACAGAGGCACTTGCTTCTCATCTGATCGTTTCAAAACCACCTTGCGGTACATGGGATGCATCTTACGCCAGACGACTGCCTACCATCCCCAAGCTAATGGCATGGTAGAGAGAATGCATAGGGAACTCAAAGCAGCTTTAGCATCCTCGTCCATTAATGGCAACTGGGTCGATGCACTACCTTTAGTTCTGCTGGCCATGCGTTCCCGTACTCGTGAATCCATTAAAACGTCTGCGTCACAACTCTTGTATGGCATGGATCTACGCCTGCCTAGTCAGCTCCCACGTCTACTACCGGCACAAGATGACCCACAAGACGAAGCTACCCGCCTTCGACTTCATTTCGGTAACATGTCCGAACAGCAGCCGAGACACACGCCTCGTCCAGTCTTCGTTCACCCACAGCTCCACAGCTGCAAGAGAGTACTCGTTCGCAACAATAATGCTGTTGCACCACTACAACCCAAGTATCGCGGTCCTTACCCGATTTTACTCAGACAGCCAAAATACTTCATCATTATGCAAGGCGCTACACCGACATCAGTAAGCATAGACAGGTTGAAACCGTTTATCGAACCACCTGATCCTGAGAGCGTTCAACCTTCTACACACGTCTCAGGCTCCGTCTGCCCACAATCTCAATAACCTGCTTTGTATAACGCGTAATTAATTTTTTTAAAACATTAACATTAACTATAAAATTTTTTAACCTTACGTTATTTTTCGTATTTGTCTCACGTGGCATAACCAGCTGTTCTTAGCTAACAATTGTGTAGCATTTTTGAACAGTTCTTTGGTATTATGCCATCTCTGAGGCAATGTTCGTGTACATATTTTTATGCAGTTACCTTTGATTTTAATGTATATATTTTTACATTATGTATTTCTCACACATGACATTACACTGCCTATTTTGGTATGACCAGCTACTTAGAGCTAACGCTTTCGTGTAGCAACACTAAGTAGTGATCAGCTTCATATCATGGTACAGGCCACTTTCAATGCATATCTCAACTTTATCAATTGCACAAAGACCACTCTACAAATGTCATGACCACAACGTCGAGCACTCTAGCTCCTTTGGCCGTATACAAACACATTGACAACGATCCAACCTGCTTAGGTTTTAACTTAAACCTGGCAAATTCAGAGGCGATTTACCTCGAAATCTTCACGCTGCGGCTCCAAAAACTTACACTGCTCTATTTTGCCTCACGTGCTATGACCGACCACTAGAGCTAACAATTTGTGTAGCAATTCCTAGTGGTTACCTGGCATCATATCATTGTTGAAGCAACCAACAAGCATATTTAAGCCCAGCACTTATGGTTCATCATATTTTTGCTTAACTTGGTTCGAACTCTGTCATGCATTTCTTATCTAGCCTCGCAGAGAGGAATTTTTTTTCCTTTTTTTCAGAGAGGAAAGTGTTGTAACGACACAAATCAATGGCCGACATATTGCGTAAATTAAATTCAAATTTATTTACGTTGCACCAATGAGAAAAAAGCGAAATTGCCGTTTAACCACGTTTAACCAATAGTGTGCAAGTAGACATATTGCATGCTATTTAAGCACGGTAATTTACCATGCAAGTCAGTTGTGGAATTTGCATTCTACCTGCTTCACGCGTGTGCGTTCTGTCGGCTGTCAATACCTACGCTGGTGATTTGATAGTTTCACCAACAACTAACTACATCCGTGACTCATCTTGTTGCGGTATACCGGAGAGACGAGCCAATTAAGTGCAGAACCTGCAGGACGCTATCCACATCGCGATTACAGCTCAACCACGGGAGCGACAACTCAACCAGAGTCCACCCAAGGCTCTAGGACATCTTCAAACTCTGAAGACTTCAAGAGAACGCATTACCAGGCCCTCTTAAGGGCCCCCATATCAGTAACCACTATATATTCGGTAGAAGAATGTGGAATAGTAGGACGGTACAATCTCCTAGACGAATGTGTAAACCTGTAATAGTGAAGCTAACATAATCTGAAGTCAACGACAATACGACTTCAATGCTAACTCACACTATATAATATATATACCGAGTCTGTAAAGGATACTAACACTATGGCTATTGTGTTAGTAACTGATACCTTTTTTGAAATCGATGAGTACCGGATACTAACACTATGGTTTCCGAGTCGGTACATGATACCAACCTGATGGATATAAATTTATGCTAAAGTTCACCCAAATTGAGAATTACAACAATTTCCGAACACCTGCTACTCCAGTTAAACCATACACTCTGGCCTTCATCGATATCAGTTATCACATTTCGCGGTAAGCATGACATCATTCAATTCAATATATTACAGTTAAATACTGTTTGTTGCGAAGAACTAATATATATGCAAGTATGTATTAGGTTTTGCGAACCTAGTAACAAATTAGTTCAGTTGTGACCAGAAGGATAAACCAAAGGCAGCATGAACGGAAAGTATAATCTCATGCACATTCGTTTCGTGCTTACTGGCGACTCATCAGTAGGAGCCGGTATTACGCCCTTTAACCACTATATATTTGGTAGAAGAATGTGGAATAATAGGACGGTACAATCTCCTAGACGAATGTGTAAACCTGTAATAGTAAAGCTAACATAATCTGAAGTCAACGACAATGCAACTTCAATGCTAACTCACACTATATAATATATATACCGAGTCTGTAAAGGATACTAACACTATGGCTATTGTGTTAGTAACCGATACCTTTTTGAAATCGATGAGTACCGGATACTAACACTATGGCTTCCAAGTCGGTACATGATACCAACCTGATGGATATAAATTTATGCTAAGGTTCACCCAAATTGAGAATTACAACAATTTCCGAACACCTGTTACTCCAGTTAAACCATACACTCTGGCCTTCATCGATATCAGTTATCACATTTCGCGGTAAGCATGACATCATTCAATTCAATATATTACAGTTAAATACTGTTTGTTGCGAAGAACTAATATATATGCAAGTATGTATTAGGTTTTGCGAACCTAGTAACAAATTAGTTCAGTTGTGACCAGAAGGATAAACCAAAGGCAGCATGAACGGAAAGTATAATCTCATGCACATTCGTTTCGTGCTTACTGGCGACTCATCAGTAGGAGCCGGTATTACGCCCTTTAACCACTATATATTTGGTAGAAGAATGTGGAATAATAGGACGGTACAATCGCAGGAGATTTACCGTCCTATTATTCCACATTCTTCTACCAAATATATAGTGGTTAAAGGGCGTAATACCGGCTCCTACTGATGAGTCGCCAGTAAGCACGAAACGAATGTGCATGAGATTATACTTTCCGTTCATGCTGCCTTTGGTTTATCCTTCTGGTCACAACTGAACTAATTTGTTACTAGGTTCGCAAAACCTAATACATACTTGCATATATATTAGTTCTTGGCAACAAACAGTATTTAACTGTAATATATTGAATTGAATGATGTCATGCTTACCGCGAAATGTGATAACTGATATCGATGAAGGCCAGAGTGTATGGTTTAACTGGAGTAACAGGTGTTCGGAAATTGTTGTAATTCTCAATTTGGGTGAACCTTAGCATAAATTTATATCCATCAGGTTGGTATCATGTACCGACTCGGAAACCATAGTGTTAGTATCCGGTACTTATCGATTTCAAAAAAGGTATCAGTTACTAACACAATAGCCATAGTGTTAGTATCCTTTACAGACTCGGTATATATATTATATAGTGTGAGTTAGCATTGAAGTCGTATTGTCGTTGACTTCAGATTATGTTAGCTTCACTATTACAGGTTTACACATTCGTCTAGGAGATTGTACCGTCCTATTATTCCACATTCTTCTACCAAATATATAGTGGTTAAAGGGCGTAATACCGGCTCCTACTGATGAGTCGCCAGTAAGCACGAAACGAATGTGCATGAGATTATACTTTCCGTTCATGCTGCCTTTGGTTTATCCTTCTGGTCACAACTGAACTAATTTGTTACTAGGTTCGCAAAACCTAATACATACTTGCATATATATTAGTTCTTCGCAACAAACAGTATTTAACCGCAATTAAAACTGTTTGAATCTAACAGAGATTGTTGCTAAAATCACAGTTACGAGAAATATTGTGTAAAATCAGAATTAGACTATGTGACCTTAAAGAGAACTATATTTGTCAAAATTGAAATACGTTGGGTTGTAACTCGGAGCCGCGCGTTACAATATAACACAGGTTAAGGCTGGCTCCAAGCCAAGAAACAAACGTTTGCTGCAATCACAAGTCTACTCGATAGTTGCTGCTGAAACGGTTATATACCAAATAACATCGAATCGCTGAAAACGTTTTAGCTAAAAACAGTTGATCGTATCTCGTGAATAAAAAAGGTATTGAATATTAATCTTGTGGACCCATGTGAGCCTGAAAAAATTGTCTCCAGGCATCGATCAGAAGTGAAACTCGGTAAAGAAAACTAAAAATATTGATTAGAAAATCAATGAGTTTTAAACTTTAGCAGAATAATGTTAATTAGTTGTATGTTAAACAAATTAAATTCCAAATCAGTTACGGCCGCTAGTTGGAAAGATTTCAAACGCATTTTAATAATTGTATAGTATGACGATTAATCGGTTTGTTAATGCTTGACGAAGAATCTTCTTTTTATATATCGACCCGGAAATTACAGAGTTTTCACTAAGTTCTGCCATATTCTTTTAGTGGCTACAGATCATATAATTGCTTCGATAGTACGCATAAGAACTCACAGTAATTATTGAAAGCATACGAGGCCTTCTGTCGAATTTTGAAGAGTTTAGTAATGGATGAATCAAATACGCATTAGCCTAGAAAGACAATTTCTGAATATATTGCGTTGGATTAATATATCATACGAAATTAAATAGGTGGTTTCAAAATCAATTATATTTACTGTTAATTTTCAGCCCGCGCTCTGTTAATCGCTAAAGCCTTTTGCTAAGATATTCTGCGCACATGTCTACTTTCAGACAATAAACCGTGACTTCAACATATATCTTTCCGTTTTGGATAATATTGACTAAGATTTTACGTTTTGATCGTTGATATTTCGGTTTATTGCTCTTCAGATTTACCGGCTTCTTAAGAAAATAAAACAGAACAGAATAGTGTTATAAGAGCAGTTGTTTTCTATATACACAAGTGTTATGGAAATAGTATTGTGTGCTTCTCTTATGTCAAAAAGAAAGAAACGGTATAAACCATGTCAGGTGATGTCTCAACTACAATTGTTTCTTTTAGGCGTAGAGCCGATGGGGATGCACAAACAGCCCAGTTTTAAATTTTCACCCATGTGCGTTTCCTAAATTTACAAATTCCTAAAGAACATTGGCTGCAATATAATCAGTTATAAAAGTATAAAAACATCGTCAGAGTGAGTTTTCGAACGAAGCAGACAGTTCTAATAAATTGCGAAAATCTTATGATGTTTAAACTACTAATTCCTCGGAAAATTTTCTCGAATCATCAGGAAGATTTTGGTAGTAGTACATTTCGGTACATCATATTCTAAAGAAAAGTATTGATTTTTGCTCAAAACTTTTCCATCTAGAGCATTCGTCGACTATGCTATGGCTCTTCACAAGTTAACAATGCAGAGTTTATTTGATTAGGGGAAATTAGACAATGTTTAGTTTACTTTCTAGACAATAGTTCTAAATTGTCTACATAAACTAACAGAAATTTTGTCTATTGAAACGGTTAACGAAATATGGTTGTGAATAGCTCAGGAGACTGAGGTAAATAATTACTAAACGGCGCATACTTATTAACGATTTTCAATTATTCTATACGCTCTAGAAATATCTAAACAGTTCTTCAAGTCATATAATGAGGTGAGGTAACTTCCTGATTTCTCAAACATATAATAATATTATTACCGTAACACAGAATGGAATTTTGCGAAGGGCAAAGTCGTAATCTAAAAAATTGAAAAAGAGTTAGTTTATTTACTTAATAGGAGCAACAAAATTCATGAAAGTAAATATCGTACTTGCAGCAAAAATTCCTTGTGAATTTGAATGCTAGAAACATAGGAGGCAGCCGCAGTTGAAGCCATAGTTTGCTAAAGACTGAATTTGATCAGATTGAGACTAAATCTCCCGCCACTGAATAAAGTCGACTGAATTTAAGAAGTCAACAAGATAAAACTATGAAAAATACGATATTTTGTGTCAAAACATAAATGGACTAAGGCTAAATTAAAGATGTTCGTGATGGATTTGACGAAATAAGCTCAACCGCTCAGAAAAAACTATAATAATTTGTCAACATTGAGTCGTAAATTCAATTTCCGTTCTGCTTTGAAGACATTTACGCGATTAAAAATATATTGACACCTTGTTTCATTTCGTATAGATTTTAAAGAGCATATACGTTTAAAAATTGCACTTTTGAAAATTGGCTGATTACATCACTATTTTGGCGATCCTATTTAATTAATACGTAAAATGACCACTAATCAAGAGGCGATTTAGTTTTTTTTTAAATTAACGTGTAATGTCCAAAATAACATACCATCTAACATTATAATAAATTCTAGTCCAAAATACAAGTACAAACTGGCAAAAAGAAAAGGGAAATCATAATGTGAAATAATACACACACGGCCTTAATTGGAATATGTTTTGATAGTCGTGAAATTCTAATATTTCCTGGCGTGGATGTCCAACAGTATTGCTCAACATGGTAGTGAAATGCAGAATATAACTTCATTGCATAGCTTCAGCAGTATATTTTGGCTTCAAATATTACAAATAATTATAGACTTACCAGGTATCGCATTGACATCTAGCAGGGTGAATACAATGAGTGATTGTAGAGGAAGGCATTTCCTCTGACAAAATCAAAGTGACATTTATTGATAAATTTAAACAACCATGGCTGAATGAAACGAATATATTTTTTTTAATTCGTTTATTTTATAGAACATTTTTTTTAAAATACTTTACAATAAATATACTTTTGAATTGTGCGTAGTTTCAGTTTTTGGTATTCTGTACCTGACTGGCCTGAATTTTCTTAGCAAGCTGCATTTGTATCTTTTCTCTACTTTTCGGTTTAAAGATACTCGATTTTCACAATATACACCTGCTATCATTTTGTCTTTTGAGTCATAAATTCTGGGGACGTTCTGGAACAGATCATTTAAAAATTCTGTTATGGCGTCTTATTTCTTTACAGATTAATTGATTGGATGTATTGCTACGAAAGATGTACACAGTCTGTTGCCTAACACTAGGTTATCAAATATATATTTAATTTCGATCAACATCGAAGCTAATCTAAAATTTGAGGACACAAGCAATTTAGCTCAAGATATAGCAGGCATGAACTTAATAGATGTGAACGAGAATACTCGCTTATCAGACTCAAATGGGTATATTAAGACTGAAAACGTATTGGCATAAATGGGGTTCTTATTTACTAATAGGGTTAGAGCCACTACAACATATGGCGACCGCGCCAGTCTAAAAATATTCAGTCTACCACCGTATAAATCCGAAAAACACTCAAGTTGGGTCAGGGATGCCCAAATGATGTTCAAATCCTACCAGATTGTAAACCCTATGGAGAAATTTGCTGCAGCATGGATGGCATTGCCACAGAATTTCAGGAGAACCTTCGAAAACTTTAGAAACAGAACTGTGGAAGAAGAACCGTATAATGCATTTGAGTTACTAATGGCCGAAATTCAACAGAGATATCAGCCTGGAAGGTCGGCACAAATCACCGGTAAAAGGATAAAACCCCTGCTTGTAGGAGCCGTAGTGGGTTCCATTGCAAAGGCTCCCAGACATGCCTTTAAAAGGCATACATAAGGCGAAAGCAAAAGATGCGACAATAGCAAAGAGCACCGATACAGACGACAAGAGAGTTAGATACTTCCTAAGCGTAAATCTGAAAAACTTTGCCGGATTATCCAGTAATAAATTCATTATAAGAGATGAATTAACTTGACAGAAGTTTCTCATCGACACAGATGCTGAAGTAAGCATAGTTAGGTCAGGTGTGGTGGAAACAGATTGCCCCACATTATATTATCAATTATGGGCCGCAAATGGTAGTCCGATAGTAGTTAGGGGGTTGAAAGAATTGTCGGTAACCTTAGACCAGAAATCTTCTTTTGCGTGGAAATTTCTTGTAGCCGATGTCAAGGACCATAGCATTGGGACGGATTTCCGGACGCACTTTAAACTGACTCTAGATCCCAAAACTAGGACTATCGCAGAAGGCGTAGCGGTGTTAACACACTGAATCTAACACTTCGGCAGTTATAACAGTCCTATTACACTGTCCCACGGTCGCAAATGACTTTGTGACATCATCGAGAAAAATCTTGCTGTGTTTCAAACTTTCAGTGCCATGAGAACAAAATTGAAGTCAGGAGTAGAACACCAAATAGAATTGGTGGCTCCATTGCCTTGTTCACCATAGGCTCAACCATTGGCACAAAACAAGCAACAAGTTTCTGCATCTGAATTTCACCAATTGCGCGAAAAGGGTATTTGTGGAAGATCAATTTCAAATTTTGCTTCCACAATAGTGGTACTTTCCAAACCTGAACCGGGACAATGGAAGTTTTGAGGAAATTATCGTCTGTTAAACTCAGTGACGAAGGATGATTCATATCCTCTCCCTAACCAGAGTACTCTGCTTCGAGATATAATGGGATATAAAGTTTATTCAAATTTAGATATCCAGAAAGCGTACTATCAGACACAGATGAAGAAAAATTCTATACCACTCACCGCAGTCAGATTTCCACAAAGGGTTCGCACGAATTTCTTCGAATGACTTTTGGGTTGAAGAATGCCAGTCAGATATTCCATCGTTTGGCTAAAGATGTCCTTCAGAATTTGAGTCAGGAAGACCTATAAAAATTCCAGAGGGCCAAGTAATGCTAAGTGACATAACCACACTAGCACCTGTAGATTAGGAGTAGCCATTCGAGATAATCACAGATGCCTTAGGTGTTGCAATAGGGACAGTGCTTCAGCAAAGAGACAAGGATATAGTAAGAACGATTGGGTTTTGTAGCCGAAAGCTTTATGATCGAGAAAACTGTTATGATACTTTTAGTAAAAAGCTTCTTGCTGTGTATGCTGCTGTACTACTTTTTGTGCATTATTTAGACGGTCATCAGTTCAGATTATTGACTGATCACAAGCAGTTGATAAGCGTACTTGGAAAAATCGCGAGGCTCAATTACTCTCGCAGGGTGAATTCTCAAATTACCCGGTTAGCAGAGTTCAATTTGATTGTCTCTCATATTGCTTGTAAAGAGAATGTGGCAGCCGATTTAGTTAGCAGACCGAGTGAAGCAGATATCGAGCTGATACATCAAGGTCCATTGAAGAACCCAGATAATACAGGATATGTTCGCAAGCTCCTGAGTGGCAATTGGTTGTTATGCGAAACCTCCAGAGATCAACCACGACTATATGTGCCAACAATTACACGATGTGGGAAACCCATTCATAAAAGCCACCATTCAATTAGTTAACTTCAGATACGTATGGCCGCACATGTCTAATGGCATGCGGGTATGGGTAAGAGCTGTGCCAGGTGTCAAACGTGTAAGGTGTGAAGACATACCAGAACCGAGATACAGTATATTGGAATACAAACTGGACGATTCAGACATGTACACATAGACATTATCTAGATGCCTAAAGTCAATGGTCAAATATATTTGCTAACAATGGTAGATCGTTTTATTCGCCAATTCGAGGTAGCGATTTTGAAGTATATGACAGTGCAAAAAGTCTGATTCGCGTTCCTACATAATTGGACATCGCGTAATGGTGTTCCGGAAAGAGGCACTAGTGATCGCGGTAGTCAATTTATGTCAGAGCTTTTCGTAAGATCTCTCAATATCATGGGAACAACTGTATTGCATACTAGCGCATACAATCCACGAGCAAATGGAATGGTAGAAAGGCTGCATCGTGAACTGAAAGCTGCGTTAAGGTGTACTAGTGGAACAAGCTGGATACACGATCTTCCTATAGTACTACTCGCCATGCGCAACAGATATAGGGCACAATTAGGTACTTCAATAGCAGAATTGGTTTATGGAGAACCATTAAGGTTGCCTGGAGATCTTCTAATAGAAACTCCAAGTAGTCTTGATTGGGCTTCTAGTTATGTAGATTGGTTTGTAGGAGCACTTAGAGATAAGATGTGTCGTTTGGCTCCGACCAAGACTAGAAAAGTAAAAATGAAGTGCTATGTGTCCTCTGATCTAAGATCGGCTTCGCATGTTTATGTAACTAATGAAAATAGGAATAACTGCCTGACATCACTTTACAAAGGACCATATAAGGTCAAGAGGATGAATGACAAAATATCGTCATAGAGGTAAATAGCATTGAGCTTTGTGTTAATTTGGATGGTTGAGTTCCCCAGTATATCTGGATTGACGATAGGACTGAATTTCCAGATGAGTTGAACGACCATCGTTTCACGGACGAATCTGATCTGGGCAATTCAATCACGCAGGTACATAATTAAAAGCAGCAACTTTCACAAGACACGTTGTTGTACACATCAACATTATGTTCTACCGAGTTACAAGAGAACTTTCTGTTTACATCATGCGAATTAACAGTGTCAGTGACAACTCTACATGACGCGAGGTCGACGTCAGGGGTGCCATTATGCACAACTAGTGCAGGAAGAGTACAACGTCAGCCGAAAAAAATGATTACGTCTATTATTAGCCGTCTTTTTTAGAAGGAGGTGTATGTAGAGGAAGATATTTTCTTCGACAAAATTGAAATGAATTTTATTGACAAATTTAAACCACATTTTCTAATTAAAACGATAATTATTTAAAAATAAATTATCCGTTCATTTTCTAGAACATTCTTTGTTTAAATACTTAACAGAATACATACTTTTGAGTTGTGCGTAATTTCAGTTTTGGTAATCTGTACTTGATTAGCATGACGTTCCTCAACAAGCTGCATTTGTTTTTTCTCCACTTTACGTTTAAAATTACTCGTTTTTCACAATAACACCTGCTATCATTTTGTCTTTTAAATCGTACATATTGGGGACGTATAGGAAAATGTAATTAAATAATTCTATTTTCACATCTTATTTCTTTCCAGGTTATTTGATCGGGTGTTTTGCTACGTAAGAAGTACACAGTCTGTTGCCTAACACTAAGTTATCAAATTAATATTTAAGTACGATCAGCATGGAATCTAATCTTATTTTTGAGGACAAGCAAATTAGCTCAAGATATAGCAGGCATGAATTTAATAGATGTGAACGAGAATTCTGGCTTATCGGATTCAAATGGGTATATTTAGACTGAAAACGGCTTCGCCTCTATGGAGTTCTCATTTACTAATAGGTATAGAGCCTCCACACAATATCAGTCTCTTTGGTCCTATTAAAGATCAGCAACAATATTGCTTACATTGTTGGCTTGTTAATATTGTAGCACGGAACTTCAGCTGTATCATTACAATATCATTTGACTCGTTACACTGTAAAGGCCCCAGCTTCAAGTAAATGCCGTACGACGTTACAAAGTTAGTGTGAGTGCCAGGAAGACTGAGTTAGTACTGTTGGGGGCCTTAACAGGGCTGGTCTTGCGTTCTCTGGGAAATGCCGAGAAGGTCAGTTAGTGTAGCAGTGTTCAGAAGTACTCCTAGACACTTGAGACCAGCTCTGGTTGACTTGGGTTGTGGTTCCTTCTGATGTGGCGTTGAAATCCCGCTGAGTAAAGTCGTTGAAGTTCTGCAGTAACTGGCTCTTCTCTCTAGTTTTACTCAACAGGTTTGGCGTGACTGAAATTGCAATTGTGTATGAAGCAAGCCCAAAAATCAGCGTAGGTGACTATTGCAGGGAGCACATGGGAGAAACGTACAGTAGAAAGCAAACGCGACAAATGAATGGCATGGTAAATTCACCGTGCTTAAATAGCCTCATGTAGAGGCTCCTAACCTATTGTTTTCTGTGAACCCCATAGATGCCAGGTCTTCCTCAGTCTTAATTGCATAATTGAATCTGACAAACTAGTACTCTCATTCACATCTATCAAGTTCATAACTGCCATATCTTGAGCTAACTTGCTATTGTCCTCCAACTTAAGATTAGCTTCCATGTTGATCGTAATTAATTGTTCATTTGATACGAGATGTTGGGCACTCGGAATGTGAAACCTCTTAACGTAACAAAACACCCAAACAAATAACCTGGAAAGAAATAGACGTGAAAAACAGAATTATTAAATAATCTGTTCCAGAACGTCCCCAATATGTACGATAAAAAACAATGTGTTAGCAGGAATATATTGTGGAAATCGAGTAAACATAAAATGGTGGAAATGAAATAAATGCAGCTCACCGTGGAAATAACAACCAATCACCTACAGACAACCGAAACTGAAACTGCGCACAATTCATAATATAAATACTGTCAAGTATTTAAGTATTTATTAAGTGTTGCGAACCTAGTAACAAATAAGTTCAGTTGTGAACAGAAGGATAAACCAAAGAAAGCATGAACGGAAAGTAGAATCTCATGCACATTCGTTTCGTGCTTACTGACGACTCATTATTAGAAGCCAGTGTTACGCCCTTTAACCACTATATATTTGGGCGCAGAATGTCGGATAATAGGAGAGTAAAATATCCTAGACGAATTTGTAAACCTGCAGTAGTGAAGCTAACATCATATAAAGTCTACGACAATGCGACTTCAAAGCTAACTCACACTATATAATTTATATACAGGGTCTGTAAAGGATACTAACACTATGGCTATTGTGTTAGCAACCGATACCAACATTATAGTACCGAAAAGGTACATGGTAATAACATGATGGATATCAATATATGCTATTGTAACACGCGGCTCCGTGTTACAACCCAACGAAGGTCAATTTTTACAAACGCTGTGCTCTTTAAGGTCAAATATTCTAACTCTGTCCTTAAACAATATTTCTCTTAGCTGTGATTTTAGAAACAATCTCTTTTAGTCTCAAGCAAGTTTAATCGATATTTCTTGAACTGCAATTTTATTTGTTATTAATAGTGTTATTATAAATTAGAGAGAACTGCGCGCGATCCGCGAGGATCACGCGGTGGCCTGTTGTATCATTGCGGATTTATTTCACTTAATTTAGTGTCCACATAGAAGAATGGATTAATAGTTTGACATGAACTGAAAATATTGCAAGTAGTAAGCTAAAGCTTTGTTAGTTTTTTATCATTGAAGTCTTTAAACAATTTACATCTTCATTTTTAATAACTTTTAACGATGATTTTTACATGTCATCATATCTTTTAGTCGATGGTATAAATACAATTCTGTTCAGACATTTGTGTAACAATAACCACTTGTGTATAAAACATTTTACTTTATAAACTTAAATCACTTTTATTTTTGCCGTCTAGAAGACGGACAATTTAGCTTAAGTGTGAATGGCATTTAAATCATATTTTTGCATAAAAACCATTTTTACAGCTGACAAACATATATTCAATTTTGACTAACTGAGAATAGTGTTTAAGATATAATTTTACATTAAAAAATCTGTATTATTACCATCCAACTCCTTCAATTCAGATTAACAGTGAATTATATTTATGTGCTACATTGTGTGTAATATATACATGAAACCTTTCTTCGGCCTTCTAATATTAACCATCTGAAAAGGAACAGACTGATTGAATGCTCGGGTAGTAATAATAGCAACCATTGATAAGTAGTAGGGGTACAAAATCAGGAACGAGATAGCAACAGCGAAAAGTACCCCTACATTATTGTTGGTGTCGACTGGGTGGGTTGGTTCGAGATAATTGTGGCGTAGTGAGCTTACATCTGATCCAGTGTCTATGACAATTCATTCGCCAGAGATTGCGTCACGGATGAGAAAATATGTTGATAGTGGCAACCGGCGATGAGATTGATTGCTGGCATTTGGGCGTTTGAAGCATGAATTAATTGGAGCCGTCGCTGTAAAGACAATAGTTTGATTGCGCTCTACCGCGAAGGCAAAGTGCTTCGAGCCATCAGACGTGGAGCGGCCAACAATTTGGGGTGCTCAGCCTCTGCTGTCGCCGAGGAGGCTGACCCCACCCGTCTTACGAACCTTCCATGGGCGGATCCTCTTGAGTTGTTGAGGGTGACCGCGCCCATTTGAACGTCGCGTCTGTGTGCGGGTATGTGCAGACGTTTCCGAGGCAATAACGTGTGTAGTGGCCTTCATTGAAAGTGCTTGAATTTCTCAAAATCTAGCTGTTTATTAATTCCTTACTGGCTGTAAGTTCGACGAACCGGGGCACCATAATGTAGGGGTACTTTTCGCCGTTGCTATCTCGTTCCTGATTTTGTACCCCTACTACTTATCAATGGTTGCTATTATTACTACCCGAGCATTCAATCAGTCTGTTCCTTTTCAGATGGTTAATATTAGAAGGCCGAAGAAAGGTTTCATGTATATATTACACACAATGTAGCACATAAATATAATTCACTGTTAATCTGAATTGAAGGAGTTGGATGGTAATAATACAGATTTTTTAATGTAAAATTATATCTTAAACACTATTCTCAGTTAGTCAAAATTGAATATATGTTTGTCAGCTGTAAAAATGGTTTTTATGCAAAAATATGATTTAAATGCCATTCACACTTAAGCTAAATTGTCCGTCTTCTAGACGGCAAAAATAAAAGTGATTTAAGTTTATAAAGTAAAATGTTTTATACACAAGTGGTTATTGTTACACAAATGTCTGAACAGAATTGTATTTATACCATCGACTAAAAGATATGATGACATGTAAAAATCATCGTTAAAAGTTATTAAAAATGAAGATGTAAATTGTTTAAAGACTTCAATGATAAAAAACTAACAAAGCTTTAGCTTACTACTTGCAATATTTTCAGTTCATGTCAAACTATTAATCCATTCTTCTATGTGGACACTAAATTAAGTGAAATAAATCCGCAATGATACAACAGGCCACCGCGTGATCCTCGCGGATCGCGCGCGGTTCTCTCTAATTTATAATAACACTATTAATAACAAATAAAATTGCAGTTCAAGAAATATCGATTAAACTTGCTTGAGACTAAAAGAGATTGTTCCTAAAATCACAGCTAAGAGAAATATTGTTTAAGGACAGAGTTAGAATATTTGACCTTAAAGAGCACAGCGTTTGTAAAAATTGACCTTCGTTGGGTTGTAACACGGAGCCGCGTGTTACACTATAGTTCACCGAAATTGCGAATTACATCTATTTCTGAACACCTGCTAGTCCAGTAAATCCATACACTCTGGCCTTGATCGATATCAGTTATCACATTTCGCGGTAAGCATGAAATCATTCAATTCAACATATAACAGTTAAATATTTTTGTTGTTTGTTACTGAACTAATTTGTTACTAGGTCCGCAACAACTAATACATACTAGCATATATAATAGTTCTCCGCAACAAACAGTATTTAACTGTTATATAGTGAATTGAATGATGTCTTGCTTACCGCGAAATGCGATAACTGATATCGAACAAGGCCAGAGTGCATGGATTTACTGGAGTAACAGGTGTTCAGAAATAGTTGTAATTCTCAATTTGTGTGAACTATAGCATATATTGATAACCATCATATTAGTACCATGTACATTTTGGTACTATAATGTTGGTATCGGTTACTGACACAATAGCCATAGTGTTAGTATCCTTTACAGTCGATTATATATATATATATATATATTCTTTTGAAATGCGAGCTTTAATAAAATTCATTGTACCCTTCTTATGTGCAAAAACAAAAAGAAATTTTATCAGATATAAGAAAATTTTCTTTCTCATGGTCTTCTCAAATATCTACTCATGAACATATCTTTATATATAAATTGGAAAGCAAAGCAAGATAGAAATATGTGAACAATGCGAGTGTGAAAAATAGAAACCAATCAAATTGCGTTCGTCACATACAGTTCAAGCTCAATGCTTGTACTTGCTTCTTCTGCTTACATAAATCCTGCTGCAATTTGTTTATCCATAAGGCTTCGTATGTGGCTAGCTCCTTTTCGTTTTTGCATTTAGTAATTACTGTGAATGCTACGTCTGGAGAACTTACGTGCGATGTTTCGTTGAGGTGTTGCGCAATAGCAGATGTGTATTCACCATTTAATTTAAAACAGGCAATTAAGTTGCAATGTTCTCTCATTCGAGTAATTAACCGTCTGGTCGATCGGCCTACGTAAGTTGATCGACAACTTGCGCATGTATATTGGTAAATAATATTTGACATCGACATTAACGGCTGTTTCTCTTTGATTGCTGGTAAATGGTAACACACTTGCCTTTACCAGCAATCAAAGAGAAACAGCCGTTAATGTTGATATCAAATATATATATATATATATATATATATATATATATATATATATATATATATATATATATAAGTGTGAGTTAGCGTTGAAGTCGCATTATCGTAGACTTTATATGATGTTAGTTTCACTACTGCAGGTTTACAAATTCGTCTCGGAGATTGTGCCGTCGTATTATCGCACATTCTTTCCCAAATATATATTGGTTTAAGGGCGTAATACCGGCTCCTACTGATGAGTCGCCAGTGAGCACGAAACGAATGTGCAGGAGATTATACTTTCCGTTCATGTTGTCTTTGGTTTATCCTTCTGGTCACAACTGAAATACTTTGTTACTAGGTTCGCAACACGTAATACATACTCTCATATATATTAGGTCTCCGCAACCAACAGTATTTAACTGACATGTATTTAAAGAAAGAATATTCTAGAAAATGACCAAATAATTTCTTTTTAAATAAAATTCCTTTCAATCAGCCAAGGTGGTTTAAATTTATCAATTATTGTCACTTTAATTTTGTCGGAGGAAATATCTTGATTGGCTACTTGCACATCATTGGTTAACGCCAAATTTCGCTTTTTTTCATTGGTGCAGCATAAATTGAATTTAATTTACGCAATATGTCGGCGAATTGCTCTAAATGCTCCCGGCTTCAAGTAAATGCCGTACGACGTTACAAACTCGGTTAAGGTGCTCTGAATAGAGATTAGTTACTGATAGGGGGCCCTTAAGAGGGCCTGGTAATGCGTTCTCCTGAATTCATCAGAGTGTGAAGATGTTCTAGAGCCTTGGGTGGACTCTGTTTGAGTTGTCGCTCCCGTGGTTGAGCTGTAATCACGATGTGGATAACGTCGTGATGGTTCTGCAATTAATTGGCTCGTCTCGCTGGTTATACCGCAACAAGATGAGTCACGGATGTAGCCAATTGTTGGTGAAACTATCAAATCACCAGCGTAGGTATTGACAGCCGACAGAACGCACACGCGTGACGGAAGGCAGCATGCAATTGCAACGACTGACTTGCATGGTAAATTGCCGTGCTTAAATAGCATGCAATATGTCTACTTGCACACTATTTGTTAAACGGCAATTTCGCTTTTTTCTCATTGGTGCAACGTAAATAAATTTGAATTTAATTTACGCAATATGTCGGCCATTGATTTGTGTCGTTACAACACTTTCCTCTCTGAAAAAAAAGGAAAAAAATTCCTCTCTGCGAGGCTAGATAAGAAATGCATGACAGAGTTCGAACCAAGTTAAGCAAAAATATGATGAACCATAAGTGCTGGGCTTAAATATGCTTGTTGGTTGCTTCAACAATGATATGATGCCAGGTAACCACTAGGAATTGCTACACAAATTGTTAGCTCTAGTGGTCGGTCATAGCACGTGAGGCAAAATAGAGCAGTGTAAGTTTTTGGAGCCGCAGCGTGAAGATTTCGAGGTAAATCGCCTCTGAATTTGCCAGGTTTAAGTTAAAACCTAAGCAGGTTGGATCGTTGTCAATGTGTTTGTATACGACCAAAGGAGCTAGAGTGCTCGACGTTGTGGTCATGACATTTGTAGAGTGGTCTTTGTGCAATTGATAAAGTTGAGATATGCATTGAAAGTGGCCTGTACCATGATATGAAGCTGATCACTACTTAGTGTTGCTACACGAAAGCGTTAGCTCTAAGTAGCTGGTCATACCAAAATAGGCAGTGTAATGTCATGTGTGAGAAATACATTATAATGTAAAAATATATACATTAAAATCAAAGGTAACTGCATAAAAATATGTACACGAACATTGCCTCAGAGATGGCATAATACCAAAGAACTGTTCAAAAATGCTACACAATTGTTAGCTAAGAACAGCTGGTTATGCCACGTGAGACAAATACGAAAAATAACGAAAGGTTACAAGAAAATTTTGATAGTTAATGTTAATGTTTAAAAAAAATCAATTAAGCGTTATACAATTCAGGATATTGAGATTGTGAGCAGACGGAGCCTGAGACGTGTGTTGAAGGTTGAACGCTCTCAGGATCAGGTGGTTCGATAAACGGTTTCAACCTGTCTATGCTTACTGATGTCGGTGTAGCGCCTTGCATAATGATGAAGTATTTTGGCTGTCTGAGTAAAATCGGGTAAGGACCGCGATACTTGGGTTGTAGTGGTGCAACAGCATTATTGTTGCGAACGAGTACTCTCTTGCAGCTGTGGAGCTGTGGGTGAACGAAGACTGGACGAGGCGTGTGTCTCGGCTGCTGTTCGGACATGTTACCGAAATGAAGTCGAAGGCGGGTAGCTTCGTTTTGTGGGTCATCTTGTGCCGGTAGTAGACGTGGGAGCTGACTAGGCAGGCGTAGATCCATGCCATACAAGAGTTGTGACGCAGACGTTTTAATGGATTCTCGAGTACGAGAACGCATGGCCAGCAGAACTAAAGGTAGTGCATCGACCCAGTTGCCATTAATGGACGAGGATGCTAAAGCTGCTTTGAGTTCCCTATGCATTCTCTCTACCATGCCATTAGCTTGGGGATGGTAGGCAGTCGTCTGGCGTAAGATGCATCCCATGTACCGCAAGGTGGTTTTGAAACGATCAGATGAGAAGCAAGTGCCTCTGTCCGTGATGACCTCATTGGGAACACCATAATTGGATATCCATGCAGAGATAAAACCGTTAGTTACTTCGTCTGCAGAAATGGTGCCAAGAGGTAATGCCGCAGGCCACCGTGTAAATCTATTGATCATAGTTAGAAGGTAGCTGAAACCTTGAACCTTTGTCAGATGAACTATGTCGATGTGGACGATGGCTAGGCGAGAAGTAGATCGAAAATGTTGCAACTTAGAACGAGTGTGTCGTGTGATCTTGTTTTTCTGACAAATAGCACACTCTGAGACCCATCGTTTAACATTCTGCCTAAGTCTGTGACCCCAGAAACGATCTGTAAGAAGTCGGACAGTCGCTTGGCTTCCTGGGTGAGAAATTGAGTGAATTGAATCGAAAACTTTTCTCTGAAGGCTGGTCGGCAGAACTGGCTTGTTGGGCTGCGTACCCGTGAAGTAAACAATTGGTAAGCCTTCCCACAGACGGCATATGAACTTGGTTGGGTGACGGGCTATTGATCTTTGAATGTGAATGTCACCGCGTTGTTCAGTTCGCAGGAGAGTTGGCGTTAGTGCAGGTTCACTGAGTGCCACGGAGTTGACAGTGAATGGTGACGGCGAAGGTGGTTGTAGAGAGACGTCTGGCCTGGACAGGGCATCTGCAATGAAGTTCTGTTTGCCCTTGACGTGAAAGACGTCAAATTGCCATTCGCTTAGACGAGAAAGCTGTCTTTCCACTCTGGCAGGGTACTTGGCGATAGATGAAGTTGCGTTTCGAAGTGCGCTAACTAGTGGTGCATGATCTGTGAAAACAACAAATCTGCTACTGCCAATGATGCTGATAAAATGGCGCACTGCGTCGTGGATGGCGAGAAGTTCTCGGCCGAAAGTGTCGTACCTCGTTTCTACTGGTTGGAGAGTACGCGAGTAGAAACTGATAGGCTTCCGAACTCCGTCGATCTCTTGTTCCAAAGTGGCTCCAATAGCGAATTCAGAAGCATCTGTCGTGAGTAGAAATGGCTTTTCGAAATCTGGATGCGTTAGCATTGTGGCATTTGCTAACGAGTTGATGGCAAGTCGAAGTAATTCCTCGTCTTCGGATGACCAAGCAATGATGGAATTCTTGCTAAGTCCTTTTCGGTTCCGCAGGTGCCTGCACAAAGGATAAAGTTGTTTTGATAGGCCTGGAAGGAACTTGCGATAATAGTTTAGTACTCCCAGGATTTTCTGCAAATCGCTCAAAGTCCTTGGTGACTTGATATTCTTGATTGAATTCGTCTTTGACGGCAACGGTTGAATACCTTGGGCCGTGATACGATGCCCTAAGAAGTCGACGGATGAAGTTGCAATCTGCGTCTTGTCACAGTTGATCTTGAGTCCGTGGTTGGATAAGCGTGAGAGGACATTTCGTAGATGTTTCGCATGAGATTCTAGATCTGGACTGAATACCATAATGTCATCGAGATATGACATACAATAGGCAGAGTCGTCGCGAAGTATGTTGTCTATGAATCTTTGAAATGTCTGAGTAGCACACTTGAGTCCAAAAGGCATGTAAAGATATTCAAAAAGGCCAAATGGAGTGATGACTGCAGTTTTCTCGATATCCTCTGGTGCTACCGGTATGTGATGGTACGCTTGTCTGAGGTCAATCACTGAGAAGAAATTGCTGCCGTTGAGTTTTTCAAGTAAAGTGTTGATATTTGGAATAGGATACGCATCAGATTTTGTCACTGAATTTAGCTTACGGTAGTCTCCACAGGCTCTGTACGATCCGTTTGATTTTGAGACTAAGTGCAGTGGTGACGCCCATGAACTTTTCGATGGTCTGATGATTCCCTCTTCCAAAAGCCTTGAGAATTCTTCTTGTGCAGCTTTCAGCTTAGCAGGAGCCAGTGGTCGCTTCTTGAGTGCAATAGGTTGTCCTTCTGTGACGATATAATGCATCGTGTTGGAGACTCGTAGCTCTGACTTGTTAAGATCGAAAAGCGATTTGTATTTTCGAAGAGCTGCTGATATCTCTGCTGAATGATGCACTGGGGTTGGCTGAATGACCTGTAACTCCAAACGCTCGGAGGCAAGTGTCCAAAAAATGTTGTTCGAGTCTGGTGGAGGGGTCGATGATTTTTTGATTGGCAAGATCAACAATGAGCCGAAATTTTAGAAGGAAATCAAGGCCTATTATATTATGTGAGATCTTGGCAATGATGAAGTTGTGGGAAAATTCACGTCGTAGACCTATGTTGAGTGTGCGGTATTGGCAGCCATAAGTAGGTATGGGCTCGCCTGTAGCTGTTGCGAGAAGAACGCCTAGCGACATCTCGGCCATTGAATCACCTTTGAGAACTGAGACTGCCGCACCTGTGTCTACGATGAACTCTTCGCCAGTTTTGAAATCAAGAAGGTGCAGAAGTTCGTTGGGCTGTTTGGCCGGGTCATGCAAACAAGTAGGCTGGTGATTGCGACCGGCATTGTCTGTTTGGTTCTCTATGTGAAAAATTCGGCGTGGACGAAAAGAGTCGACAGGGATGTCGGATTGTAGTTGGCTTCTTCCCTGTAGCGCCGTTGATGCCGTTGATGCGGTGGCAGAAAGTACGGTCTTCTACTTCCTGCGCCAGACGTTTCCCGATACTGATGCACCCTTGTGCCTGCGGTCTGTTGTCCTCTCCGTCAGCTGTGGAAATTGGCACTCATTCGGAAATTCTTCGGAACGACAAAGACAAACTTGGCAAGCATAAAAAACTTCTGGTGGTTATAACACCAGTTCTTTGGAGCATATTTATTAAAGGATTGCGGAGATCTCGATCGCCGCCTACCATTATAATTTGACTTGGAAACGAATTTTGGTCGAGCATTCACTTGATTTATCTCGGATTTGGTAATGGCCAATCCTTCTAGAACTTTTGCCATGTTCGCCACTGTTCTCTCTAAAGAGGAGATTCTATCATCTTGCGGGGGTGAAGAAAAGGAAGATGGATTCACTTTGGGTTCCAAAACCCTATATTCTAACTCACATCTCTCAGATAAGTCATCTATAGAGAGAGTGTTGGGGAGCTGTCTGGCAAAGAGTTTTAATGTTTGGGGAAGATTGTTAATAAAAACAACCTTAGCCTCATGGTCAGAAATGTTGGTTTTATACCAACGTTTCCGTAATTCCCTCAGTATTTCGATGGGGCCAAGATTTGGCATATCTAACTGCGCATATTTGTTTATTATCTGCTCAGTTTCCGTGGGTCCAAGCAAGGATTCTACCTCGTTTTGTAGGCCCAAAATGGGATTAGGTAGCTTCCTAATGGCCTCAAGCTTAGGATAAATCCGTCGCTGCAATTCAGAAGGTAGTTTAGCAAAAACCTTCGACAGTTTTTGATGACTGTCATAATCAGGAAACGGGGAGAAAGCGGAGTCTACGCGCATAAAGAATAGCTCACTATCTCCATCCCAAACAGGAACATCAATATCTAAAATTGGACCTGACATTTTAACAATCTTACGGGATCTTAAAAGCATAAATTTATAAGCAATATGAAAATGTATAAATAAACTTTAACGAAACGCTTACCCACAAACAGCTTCCACAGTTGAATGAGCGCAGAACAAAAAAGTCACTGTTTCCAAAAATCCGAAATTGAGCTTGTCGAGTACGTACGGTGCCGTTTCGTACGTAGGAAAGGTAAACAGAGGCCCCGTTGGCCTTTGATGACAATGTACCACAAATCCACGAATATATATATACCCAACAGAATTCCAGAAAACCACGATCACGGTAGAGAAAAACGCAAATGTTAATCGATTTTTATCCCAAATAGATGAAAAAGGAAGTCAATTTTATTTATACCAAAAAAATCAGAACAATAATCAATATCCTGGCGCGGTCGCCAATTTTGTAAACGCCCCGGCTTCAAGTAAATGCCGTACGACGTTACAAACTCGGTTAAGGTGCTCTGAATAGAGATTAGTTACTGATATGGGGGCCCTTAAGAGGGCCTGGTAATGCGTTCTCTTGAAGTCTTCAGAGTTTGAAGATGTCCTAGAGCCTTGGGTGGACTCTGGTTGTGTTGTCGCTTCCGTGGTTGAGCTGTAATCACGTTGTGGATAGTGTCCTGCAGGTTCTGCACTTAATTGGCTCGTCTCTCTGGTATACCGCAACAAGATGAGTCACGGATGTAGTTAGTTGTTGATGAAACTATCAAATCACCAGCGTAGATATTGACAGCCGACAGAACGCACACGCGTGAAGCAGGTAGAATGCAAATTCCACAACTGACTTGCATGGTAAATTACCGTGCTTAAATAGCATGCAATATGTCTACTTGCACACTATTGGTTAAACGTGGTTAAACGGCAATTTCGCTTTTTTCTCATTGGTGCAACGTAAATAAATTTGAATTTAATTTACGCAATATGTCGGCCATTGATTTGTGTCGTTACACACTCGTTTATATCTTGATGATTGTGGAACATTTTTGATATACTTAAATTATAAGATATTTCCAATTATTCCTAATTATTTTGAGATTTTATCAAGTTTTAATAAAATGATTAGCTTGGTTATTTTCCATTAATAAATAGTAACTGAATGCATAATTTCATTGCTTTTTTATAATCAATAATATAATAATATAATTTTTCGTACATTCAATTATATTTTATTCTATTCAGTGTTATCATTTTTAAATTTATAGTGTATTAAATAGATCAGCGTGAAGCCTTTAATTGAATTTAGTCTAGTGATCGATAATTGCCACCTCTTTTTTGCCGAAAATAGGATACTATAAGAATTCCGATAAAAGGTTGAGTTAAAAGTGGCAGTATACCTTTTTTACTTTTACTTTTATTTAGATTACTCGCGATTGGCTATGTAAGTGATTCTGTCAGGATAAGAATTCTTAATTGGATCAGTTTTGAAAGGCACTTAGCTGGATGTCAATCTCATGATTTTCGATGGTAACAACAGATAACGCACTGATGTACGGGGAAGTGTGTTGATAATTGGTTTGATTTCTATTTCAATGTTCTATCGTAGGACCGATTCCTTTGGTCCTGTATCATACTGGCGAGCAACTTTTTCCACAGCCTAATTCAGTATCCTTTGCTTTGTATTTATTCTTTAGTTTTTCTCCATAGTCACTTTTATTTTTGTTGTTTCATATTATTTCCTTGAAGCTAGACCTCACTACTATTGATTTAAAATGTAATCCAACATCATTTTATTATGCTTCGTGGCATGCTTTGCTATATCTCAATATTCTATTTTCTAGCTCACTTGATTTTTCTCTATATCCCAACATTTTATTCTTTAGTTTTACATGTGGGCACATATTTTGTTTGCAGTTCTCCAATCCAGACAGATTTCATTACTTCCTTTTACTTATTATCTATTACGCTAGGGAATTCTGTTGATGTATTACCCAATCAACGTGGTATAAATGTAATCAGCTCCAGATTTTCTCGATGTTATAAATCACAAGGAACTACTAATGTCTGACAAATTACTCTGCTTCGGCTTTGCAAATCCTGACGCTTTTTCTCATTAAAGCCATGTCTATCTTATTCATTTTAACTTTTACGCTGCATTCTAGCAGTCATGCTGCAAAAAGTATCACATTTTAAATCTGCTCCCTCAACATTATTGCTTTTTCAATAAAGTATCCGTTTCTCTGACTAGTTAATTTTAAATTAATATTTGTTCGATATCCCATACAACTTTTAATTTAATTTCTTATAATTTGTATCTATATGCTAATAATAATTCTTATTGAAGGAGTTCCTGGTTTCTCTTCAACAACTAAATATTGTTCGATTCAAATTTGATTCTGCTTTACATTTTTATTTGCTATATTATATCGATTGTTTCCTGGGTTCTGATGTTAAGTTTTTCTATTTTTGGGCCTGTTATTAGTACCATAATTCCTGTATAATAATGAGCTCACTAGATGTTATTATATCGTGTTCTATTAATAAATTATTTGGTGTTTGACTGCCACTTAAACTTACAAAGACGGTTTCCTTACTACTTCAATCAAGGTTGCGATCTTGATATAAATACCTGATCCATTATATACATACATTTGCCAGTATAGTGTAGAAAAGGCAATTCATTCAGTAGGCCGGTTTCGTCTTTATTTGCAACTTATCACGTACCGTCTAGAATTTGCCGCGGAGAAGGCTCGAACCTGAGCACGTTTGCATCGAGCCATGTCCGCGGCAAATTCTGGACAGTACAAGATGAGTTCCCAATAGAGATGAAGCCAATCTACTGGATGAATTTCCTTTTCTATTCTATACAATACTTAGTTTATACTAACAAATTTTTGCAAATAATTGGTCAAGTGTTTATATCACGATCACAACTCTGATTAAAGCAATTGTTATCACTGCCCGCGAAACCTATCTTCATTTACTTTCCTTATTGTTCCTGTACACAATCTTATTTGTGTCAAACATCCTTTTTTGCATCTGGGTCTATGGTTTGCATAAACCTATCATTAACATTGTCGTGAAAAGTGCTTAGTGTTATGCATGTGGTTATATTATATTATTAGTTTATCCATGCGAAATTGAATGGTTTTTCTGTTACTTTTATATATTAAAGCATACGCATGTATAGATGTTTCATATGTACATTCGAATATGGATTTCAGCCATGTGATATTGATTCTTTGTAACCTAGTAAGTTTCTTTAATTGGTCTCTTATCGGAGCAGATTTACTACTATAGAACTAAAAAGGAATGCTTATGAAAAATTAGAATGACTTGGATATCGTTTCGTATCATTTCCTGATTTTCGTAAGAATTTTTAAGTATACGTTTATGAATATCGTAAGAAATAGCATGTATCTCGACTGTTTGGCGTCGTCTATCTCATGCACTCGTTCTTTGGTATTAATGGACAATAGGGCATGATTAAATTGAGGTACTTTTCATAGGTGCTTCTTACATTTATACTTTTAATCTATTGGCCTTATATTCGTGCATAAAGAAAACATGAAATTCTGTAATAAGGTTTTTGCTTGTAAGGATAACATTTTTCCTAAGCGCATTAGGAAAACTTGCGACCTGTAATTCTATTTGCATAGAGCATAAATATTTCTTATTCAGTACTGTTCCGAAAATTGTACTTCAGTATAATTTTTTTTAAATTTGATAGCGGAGCGCTTAAATCTGCTATTGTGAGTATTGTGCTGTGTATATATGTGATAATTAGCCAGAAGATGGAACGGGAATTTCCGTTCCGAAACGTTGTCAGTAAACAAAGATTTCCATTGGGACGAATACAAACTCAGCCCGATCGAAGACAAAACGGTGATGGAAATTGTTATCAATCGGATCTTCAGTATAAAGTATTTCGCTCGAACCTTTAGTATTTAGATTTTTAGAATTTAATTCTTAGGTTACTTACGACTGAAGTTGAGTCTAAGCTGTCAGAAAAAATGTCGTTATACTTTCCGGATCTTTTTCGCATTTGGACAGGTGGAAAAATGCCATTTTATGTGTGCTGTTTCGGTTGAGACAAATTGTATTGTGCATGAAACAATTCTGATCTGAAGACGCAGCTGAAAATCTGACGTAATTATTTTTGCTTGTGTTTCGCTTTGCTAGGAGGTAGCTTCAACATTCGTTTCTCAATCAATAATCTCAGGAACTTGTGCACATGAGCACGACTGTATGACTTCTACTGTCGGTACGGTGAAGCCCTTAATATACTGAAGGAACTGATTGGGAAGTATATCTGCATCGTATCTATTTACTCCCCGACGAGTATGCATCGATATTAGTTCCCCCAGAATCATATAAACTACCTTTTAGTCTGATGGACTCCAGTTTGTTGCTTTGGTTATACTTGTCTCTGGAGTATAGAACAACATCGGGTAACTCATTTCTAATGATGAGAGATTAACTTTATGAATACTCATTCTTCACTATTCTTATCCTAGGCTGATGAGCGTCATGTGCCCAGTGGTTCATATCAAGTGATTCACTTCTCTTATATAGACTGTCGCTCGACACTGACGTGTACTGTCCTCAGAATATATGAATGCTTTAAAGGCGCCTGTAAACGCCTACACCATTAGTTAGAAATAGTAGTCTCGTCACATGCATGCCAGAAGCTGTAATTGGTTAATAGAAGTTATTAGAGACGATTGTCATACGTATATGTATAGTTTCAGAATATTAATCGTCACACTACGTTACAGCTGTAACAAATTTGAGGCCTGTAAGACTAGATGCTTTGTGTTCAGTTACCTTTTCCTTAGATGGCCTGCCACCCAAGGCTGATGAAATTTATCATTCTGGATTATCTTATTTTGGAGCTTCAATTGTCGATGATTCCTTCAGCAGCTGAAACAAGCCCTCCGTATCTGGCACATTTACTCATTCCTACACTGCTCATTTGATACTCAATGCCAACTGTGTAGAAAGGCCGAACTTGATACTATACATTAGGTAGGATGCTTGTTTCTTGCTACTACTGGCTAGATTGTCGCTTACTGTCACTAGTACGAATAGTTAGATCTCGTCAGTGAGACCGTAAACTCTTATAGTTACTAATATGCAGACCAAAATTGACTTTCTCAGCCCAAATAGACTGCATGTCTACTCAATACTCAATACCTATTTATCTATGAAGCGAACGTGCTATCATGGTTAAGATAGTTTGTTTAACTCGCAAATACCCACTCCGAAAAAGATAAGCGCTGTGGAATGAAACTTTATCTCTGTGTGTGATATGAGCCTTATTTATCAGTAAACTTATTTATTTTATTGAAAGGCTTCCATAAAACACATTTTCCTGATAACTTATAGTGATAAACAAAACCAATCGTTAACAAGTTTTTCTATCTCAGATATTCGGTGAAGCCGAACAGAGCGGCTTCTAGTAAGATTTGCAAATGTGTTAGCCTTGTTACAACTGTTTTTAGCATGTTTCCAAAACGCTTGCTCATTTCTAAACGGGTCGATTTCATCGTCTTTATTTAGAGAATATTGACGTTTATTCCTTATACGGCTGAAGCATGATAGATGAGTAGATTTATTCACTACCACCTAGGAGGTTCTGTGAAATTATGTTTCAGATCGCATTCGTTTACATAACTGTCTTGCTACGCACGAAAGTTTGCCATTTGCCTATTATGATATTTGTTCGTGATACCTTATCCCTTTTTCGCTCATTATGTGCGGGTTCTACGATTTAATATCCGCGTTAAATTTCTGTCGTTGTTGGTCACAATTCTAATAAAAGACCTCGTTTGTTTGTATATTTTGGGAATGGGTCCAATATTGGAGTCGCGTTAAATTTTGTTTTTCTCTATATTATCTTTATTATACTAATTCATCTTTTATACCTTATAAATAAATAATTTTATCTTCTATGTTCTTATATGTTGAGTCATCCTTAAGATTTATTCTATAATTTATCATAATGACTAATTGAATCATATGTTACCATTACAGTTGAAATACATCGCATGCTGAATGGCTGGAAATTTTTGGAGAGGATCACACTAGTGAGTAACATTTCTTTTAACATAAAGTCTGGAGTGGCTTCTAGATAGACAAGATGTGCTGAAACATCGCTTAGATGACTTAAAGGCTCTTGGAAGTGAAGAAGATTACCTGAAAGTCATGATATTTTTCTCAGGGGGTATGTTGACAACTTAATTTTTGTAGTGATTCAGACAGTTGGAAGGGCTGTTGAAGTTCGTCAGCAAGTTATCGCTACTGCAATAGTCTATTTTAAAAGATTTTACAGTAGAAATTCATTGAAATCGATCGATCCGTGGTTAATGGCACCATCTTGTTTATTTCTTGCATCAAAAGTGGAAGAATTTGGTATACTTATGCAAAAAAATCTTATGTCAACATGCACCTCTGTTGGTAAATGAATTATTTGGCAAATTTGGTAATTTTAGTTACGAATCAATATTCGAAATACTTTCCAGAGTCTGCTTATCCTTACCGAGCAAAGGATATATTGGAATGTGAATTTATTCTCTTAGAAGCAATGGTATGTTTGTTTCTATTATTTTCATGGATTTTTCCAAAATAGGTATTATGAATAAATGATTGTAGATTAATACAATTTAAATTTATTATCTTTTAGAAATTTGTATTTTTCATTTTACTTCTAGTATAATCTAGCATTGTTTAAAAGATAATTTTTTAACACGTCACGGAATTGATTAATTACTTATTCCTAGTTTCGCATACGAAGAATCAATTAATCTGACATTCTAAAGTTAATAAAGCGTAATTTATTGATTATATAAATTTAATTTCTTTTACACCATTAACATTTTTAGGATTGCTCTCTTATTGTCTATCATCCTTATCGTCCACTTATATCATTTTGTGAAGAACTTCGTGCACCACTGGCTGGAATATATGAATCTCTTACACAGCGTGCATGGCAAGTACTCGATTATTAATACTTCTCTCTGTTAAAATCATATAAACTTTTATTCAATTATACGATCATTGGTTACGCAGGCGATGCTAACAATTATTTAAATCAAAACTACGATCTATATATAAATACAAATTCCTTTGTGTATATATATATATATATATATATATATATATATATATATACTCGTGCATGTGTGAAATAATATCTATTGCGTTTCTCAATAATAAAATGTATTGTTCAGTAGGAAGAAAAACAAACTTGTTGAATAGATTAAGCTTAACATATTTGTAAATATTCTTGTTTGGATCTTTACAATTTAATTACGCTGATATTTATCTACGAAAAAAGTGAATGACATACTGAGTGTATATGGTTTTTCCAAATGCATGAGTGGAGGTTTGTTGGGGTTTTGTTATATATGTCAATGTGTGGATTGTTTAAGATTTTTATGCAAGAGCTATTAATTGTGCCTTTTTATGTTACTTTATTTCTAATTGCATGACATCTGCTATTTTAGCATTAGCTAGTTGCCCACGTTGGCTAGGCATACCATATGTTTGGAAAAAGTGGGCACATGTATTTCTCTTGCCTATGTTTCTGCTTTTTTTGTTTTTTGGTTCTTTATTTTTCGGGTGTGTGCATTTTTCGGTGATTGTACAGCTTCTGTTTCTTGCCATGCTCGTAGTATTTCTTGCTTCGCGGTCCATCTGTTTCTTGCCCTTTCTCGTGATCATCTGTTTTTATTTTGGTTGTTAAAGATTCTTCCGAATTAACAGTAGAAATTAAAAGAAGATCCTCGCAAATGCAACAATGGTCTCAATAGATGTAACGTCGCTGTTTAAAAACGTTTTATTAATGAAGATAACGATAGTTCCATGCGACTTATTCCAATATGAATATCCGGATTTTTTCGATTAAATCAAATAAAATAAAAAAAACTTATATTGGCATGCACAGAAAACGCCCAATTTCTATTTAATGACGAGTATTACCGTTAATTCAATGGTATTTCCATATGGAAATTGTATAGCACCACTCCTAGCGGATGTATACATTTATCACCTGCATAAAACTGGCCTACATAATATAATTGAATAATGTATACTATATAGAAGGTATGTAGACAATCCACTGCTTTTCACTCCAAAAGTTTTAAATCATAGAAAACTTTTAGAACAGACCAACAGCCGATCCATGTATTAAATTTACACTGGAGGTAAAGAAAAACGACAGATAGCGATGGTAGCCTGTCAAGACCAACACATTGAAAATCTACATAAGATAGCAGTGTCCCAAAATATTGCAAGATGAATCTGTTAAATAGCTACCGAATCATGAAGATATGCTTCGAGCAAAAGGTCGAGGAAGAGCTAGAATATTTGAAGAAAATCTGGCAAATGATCCATTATCCGGATAAATTTATCGATGTTAGCATGAGACATTGCCCGGTTCGCGTAACAGAAAGTTCTACCTGGACCTACCTTTCCGATGATATCTTCCGGCCTCCATAATGCCTATAAGGATAAAGGGAATCAGGAGAGCAGACGTTTCTTGTTTGTCGGTAAACATCACATTCAAAACACAAAGTTTAATGTTTTTGGACGCCGATGTTCAACTGCCTTTTTTCTCCAAATCTCTTATTTTTTCCATTTTAATGCATGTGTGGTAGCACATATATTGGAAGAACTAAGAAACAGTTATTCAATATAATCCATCAATACCTGCCACAAAATCTAATCAAGAGGTGAGTAGCACTGTTTGCCAAATCAGAAATTACACATCTTGTTCTCTAAACAGAGCACTAAGTGAACCCAGGTAACTTCCCCATTCTTCACAAAGGAGGTAATAAAACTCAAATATTTATGAAGCACTATATAAACAGAAAAAACCCACTGAATGTTTAAGTTTCATAAATACATAAAACAATCTATAAAAATTTCACCGAACGTAACATTAGTAACGGAAAAGGCTACAAAAAAGTCAGATGAACAAGAGAATCGACACGCGGAAGATGTGCTGCGAAGCAAGAAACTACTACGGGCTTGGCAAGAAACAGGAGCTGTACAATAACCACAAAATACGCACAACCAGACAATACATAACCAAAATAAAAATCAGAAACATATGCACGAAAAACATATGTACACTTTTGTCAAATAGATGGTATGCCTTGCTAACATGGACAACTAGTTAACATTAAACGAATTACCAGGAGTCATGCAGCTAGAAGTCAAGTGACATAAACAAACACATTTAATAGCTCAGTTGTGACCAGAAGGATAAACCAAAGACATCACGTGACATTACCTTAAAAACTTCCATTCAAACATTTGTAAAACAATGTAGACTCAACATATGATTCAATTTTTTGTTTAGTTAAACTTAATCAAAATTACTTAGTAAAGATCATAGCAAGAATAATTACGATTAATTTACCTTTATCTATCAACTTAAGTTTTCTTCCATATAAAATATATATATATATATATATATATATATATATATATATATATATATATATATATATATATATATATATATATTGTCATGTGTTGCCCTGGAGCCATATTTACATACGCTACGTTAATGATATGTTCACGGTCATTGGAAAGAATTTACATACAAATGAACTGATATAGAATTTAAACACGTTCGACCAAGCAATCTAGAATCTTTCTGATATCTTTCATTTATCGGTATGGTAATAACAATTGATGGAGAAGAGATTATCTCGAGGTTGATTTGAAAGTATGAGTTTCATCATCATCATCATCATCATCATCATGCACAGTCATACAAAAGACAAAAGTGACTAATGATTCACTGCCATATAATCATAAGAAGTAAAACAAAAAATATAAATAAGGACAAAAATAATAATTGAGACATACAAATTATAGGTGAGATTTACGAGAGTTAGTGAAAGACAGTAATGTAGTACCTAGTTACTATGAGTATATATATCAAGATAACTCACATAAGTTAGGCAAACTAAACCTCTACACAGCACCCTTATGGCCAACTCAGCTTTAGGGTAAGGCAACATCAAGGCAACCATGAACGATACAAGAAGTATGAGTTTAGACTGAGCAGTGTATTTATTAATCCAGTAGTGCAACGGGGGCGTACAAAACGAACATCATATCAATTTTGGCACTGGAAAACAAATGATTTGATAAGCACGAGAGTATACGTTCCGTTCATGCTGTTTTTGGTTTAACCTTCTGATCATATTTGAACTAATTTAGTACTAAGTGCGCAACATCTAATACTCAAATGCATATTTATTCGTTCTCTGCAATAAACAATATCTAACTGTTACATATTTAATCGAATGATTTCATGATTGTATTTTATGGAGTAACATGTGTTCAGAAACAGTTCTAATAGACAATTTTGATTAACATTGACAAACATTGAAATCCATTGTCTTGGTACCATGTACCAACTCGGCAACCACGGTGTTGGTACCATGTACCTTTAGTATCAAGTACCGACGCAATAGCTATAGTGTTGGTAGCCTTCACAGGCTTGGCATATATATCATATATAGTCAGTTGGCTTTGAAGTCACATTGTCGAAGAATTTTTATGATGTTAGCTTAACTACTGCGGGTATACACATTGTACCATCCTATTTTTCCACATTCTTTACTAAAATGTATAGTGGGTAAAGGTTGTAATGCCGACTCCTACTGATGAGTCGCCAGTAAGCAAGAAACAAATATGCATGAGACTATACGTTCCGTTTATGTTGTCTTTGGTTTATAATTGTGGTCATATTTGAATTATTTTGTTACTAGGTGCACAACAGCTAATACATAATTAAAAAAGAAAAAAATCCACCTAAGAACATTGAATTAGTGCTTAACCTGCAACGCAAAACGCAAGGGAAAATGTTTAGTCATACTGGTTTATCGAATTTAATCTAAAATAGAGACCACAAATACAAATGAAAAGATATTAAAGCGAAATGAGCTCAAATTCCATCGATATATGTGAGATTTGTATTCAAGCCAACAAAATTTATTCGTACCCATGAAATAGACTCTGCGACGTCTACACCGTTGTCTATAAATTTCAATATACCTGAAACGAACACTATATCGGCGGATCTTATGTGACGCTCGACAAATATAAACCTGCATCTTCCTTAGCAGGGGTGATTGTCTAAAATGTTTAAAGCGTTATAATTCGCAATTGCGTTTTCTATTTAATGCAATGCTTAATTTATAGCAACAAAATGTGCTTTAAATCAAACCCTAACATTATGAGCTATATATATATATATATATATATATATATATATATATATATATATATATATATATATATATATCTGCATTTGTGTGTGTGAAAATGTCTTGTGTATAACTGTAAAATGGTTAATGCAGATATTTAAATGAATGAAAGATATTCATTATTCGCATAGATACCAAATATTGCATTTTCATCAAGCTCATGATACTTCATTCCCTATTATAAAACCTAAATTACAACATTTTCTAATCTATATCATTATTTATTGCACTTTAATTTTCTGCGGTTGAAGCATGTACTTTTAATTAATGAGTAACTTGTTTAAGTTCTGTAATAATTTTGTGCTAAGATAGTTAACAATCACGGCTTTAATGTTTCAGGAAAATTGTAAACGACAGTCTCCGAACGGATCTATGTTTACACTTTCCACCATATATTATAGCTTTAGGTAAGCTAATGATCATTCTCGTTTGTACATATATTTATTTTTACTTATTTTTTACCGATCAATTTGAAGAATTTTTTTTAAACATTGTAATATTCATCCTCATGCGTGTGCAGTAAATGATTACTAGGAGTGATGTGTGTTTGTCAGACCCTCCATCTTGGATCTTCTTTGGATGAGATGAGGACAGGAAAAATAAATTAATCAGCATTTAGCAACTGATGCTATATTTGTTCATAAATAAGATGAATGCTCATATTTATGTACTTGCCGTTAAAGAAAATTCAGTCGCCTTATCCTAATAATCTAAACCCAAAGATCAAAATTGTTAATCTTGTGGCTCAACAAGTCTTAATTACACGTTTAACTCTATATCAAAATTAGGTTCCTGTCCGTAGTTATGGGGCTAAGTCTTCAATGATGGGACAATACAGTGAGAATTGCAGATAAACTGTGCGTATGATGTCTTTTGTTTTGTCGTTTTGCGTAGTGTAATTGTCTCTATGTGCTATTCAAATAATATTTAAAAAATTTAAACTGGATCTACATCGGCATTAAGCATTATTGATTTATAATGTACCGGTCTTCTTATGGTAGTGAAAAATACATTACTCAATTACAATGTATTCTTTTATGACTGAAATGATGTGCTTTCACGAACTGTTTACGCATTGCATTCATTTTGCTATGATTTTTTCTATTTTGATTTGTAGGCTGTTTAAAATTAGCCTTCATCATGCTAGCTAAAATTGAAGCGCCACCAGTGAACACTGCCTTGCTTGATTCCTCTGGTATGCTTATTATTTCTTAAAATGTCAAGGCTATTGTCAGGATTATATTCCTACTGGACACGCATCATCAAAACGTTCGTCCGCAAATAATAATGCAGTGAATGTTTTGCGGATAGCTGAAAATTGGTTTAGCCAACTTCAGGTTGATATGGAAAAAGTGAGTACTAATTTTCGTTGCGCTGACCATTTTCTCATTCAAATATGTATTAGGTGTTGCGAACCTAGAAACAAATTAGTTCAGTTGTGACCAGAAGGATAAACCAAAGGCAGCATGAACGGAAAGTATAATCTCATGCACATTCGTTTCGTGCTTACTGGCGACTCATCAGTAGGAGCCGGTATTACGCCCTTTACCCACTATATATTTTGGTCAAGAATGTGGGATAATAGGACGGTAAATCTCCTAGACGAATGTGTAAACCTGCAATAGTGAAGCTAACATCGTATTGTCTACGACAATGCGACTTCAATGCTAACTCACACTATATAATATATATACCGAGCCTGTAAAGGATACTAACACTATGGCTATTGCGTTAGTAACAGATACCTTTTTGAAATCGATGAGTACCGGATACTAACACTATGATTTCCGAGTCGGTACATGATACCAACCTGATGGATATAAATTTATGCTAAAGTTCACCCAAATTGAGAATTACAACATTTTCCGAACACCTGTTACTCCAGTTAAACCATACACTCTGGCCTTCATCGATATCAGTTATCACATTTCGCAGTAAGCATGACATCATTCAATTCAATATATTACAGTTAAATACTGTTTGTTGCGAAGAACTAATATATATGCAAGTATGCATTAGGTGTTGCGAACCTAGTAACAAATTAGTTCAGTTGTGACCAGAAGGATAAACCAAAGGCATCATGAACGTAAAGTATAATCTCATGCACATTCGTTTCATGATTACTGGCGACTTATCAGTAGGAGCCGGTATTACGCCCTTTAACCACTATATATTTTCTCATTCATAATTAGATACGTTTAAGCTTATGAAGAAACAATGGCTTTTTGTTGCCGATTATTTTATACTAAAGTCAATAGCAACATGGTATTTTAACCAGATCACAATCACATGCGCTACCTAACCATAAAAGGTGTCCTTACTAGGCCTATTAAAGACGAAATGGGAAATATGAGTCTTTTGTTTGTACAAAGCTGTATTCTGTTTTGTCAGTCATGTGCTAATCAAGATTGAACAGTTTCTCATAAACAGGAAAATAAGGTTCTGCAATGAATTTTGTTGGTGGACTTTATCGTAAACTGGGGTATGGATCCAGGAAGTCGAGTGACGGTGCTTTCTTTTTGGTTCCTTGTTTAGTGTATTATTGAAAGTAATACTATTCTGTGTTGTGTAGATTCATTTTATTTTCTTGCCGGTAAGATAATGGTTGACTTTCATCGATGTCACGATGCGTCAGGCAGGTGAATCGTAGTTAATTTTGCCATATGTGATCAATAGCAAACAAGTACACGTCATTTAAGTGAAACGTATATCATTCTTTTTATGTGCCTAACAATGCTGTTTTTTTGTAGAATGTAAATTATTTCATGCATATTTATTGAAGTTTTGAAAAAGTAAATGGTATATTTAAAAAATCATTAATTTCACATCTGTTGATAACAATTATTTAAATCAAGGCTTTGAGTTTAATATAAGCAAAAATCCCATTATATATATATATATATATATATATATATATATATATATAGTGCCACCACTATACGCACAGTGGATTTCCTGGCAGCTTTGCGAATCTTTGTGTCGTATAAGCTCATAGTCATTACTAATAGCTTGCAAACGGCATTTATGTTGTTTCCACATTGCTTAGAAACAGTATACGGGAACTTAATTTACAATGTCTCATTTAAACCTAATGATCAATGCCTGTCGAGCCATCTCGAGTTTCTCCATCACCCTGTAATCGTCTTGTATTCCGGCTAGTATGGCTCTCTCTGCTTCCATGACGTAATAAAAACAAACGTTTGATGGCTTAAATAGCTAGATTTATATACAAAAATTGTAAACAATTACAGGCGCATGTAGCCTCATCGTATAATTCCTAACGAGAATAATTCTTAGTAAAGGGTGTGGTGGTATATAGGCACACAGTTTAAATTTGACATACAAGTCAATAGTGTTACATAAGAAGCATAACTAAATAATATTATGCGACTATCTGTACGTCATTCTGGCTACCTCGATGATCTAAATAATTCCTGAATTTATTAAGAATAAATGTACACAAATAAAAAAATATAGCCAAAGCATACAATTTAAAAAATATATAAAACGGTTTCTAACGCTTTTGGCGTGAGCAACATAAAATAAAACAATAAATATACGTAAGCTAAGTAGCTAAACAACAATTTAAATAAATAGTTTCTAACGACAATGAACACCCGAACTAATTAAATCAATAAAATAAAAGCATGCTAAAATCATAATTTCATTTAACTGGTTCAGGAAATATAACTAAATGATGAAACATTATGATGATTATAAATCGGGCAGTCAGTTCGCTACGCAATTTACCACTATACACTGATTTAACTAGGCAGTCTTTTTTGTCTAACTGCACTACCAAAATGGTAAAAAAAGATTCCTTTCCATCTGTGGCATAGTTTCGTCAAACGATGTAGATAGGATGGTGACGTGACGCCGTACTCAGATGGGTCCTATTCTGGTAAGCAGACGAGGGTGTTTATCGGTTCAACATACGAAAGCGTCTCACGAATGTCCTTTGCATTTTTTGATTGCGCGGGTGGTGGTAACAATTTAAATAAAGTTTGTTAGCTTGAAGTAAACACAAATCCCATTGTATTTAACCAGTCGTCCAACAACAAAGAAAAACTGCCGCCAGTCGCACGCACTGACGCGTTGTGACCTTCCATGATCATCATCAGAGTACGACAGCAAACTAACATGCGAGGAGTAAACCCCATTGCATATGTATGGAAAGCTAAATTATTTTAAGCTTGCAAACTTGATTTAACGAATTATCACCACTATCCGCGTAATCAATTATTGTTTAATTGTATTGCCTATATATATATATATATATATATATATATATATATATATATATATATATGTGTGTGTATGTGTGCGTGTGTGTGTGTGGTGCAGAGAAAGCTGCAAGCAACTCATGTTCGTGACTGCATAGAAATTGTTCAATCGACATTTCCATTCACGTACAATGTAAGCAAATCTACTAGAGGTAAGAGCTGCATATCTAATTTTGCTTTCCATATATATGCAATGCGGTTTATCCTCGCTAGTGAGTTTGCTGTCGTACTCTGATGATGATCATGGAAGGTCGAAACGTGTCAGTACGTGCGACTGGAAGCAGTTTTGCTATGTTGTTCGACGACTTGTTAAATTCAATGGGATTTGTGTTTACTTCAAGCTCAAATCACCTTTAAATGAAACATGTTGGGAAAATCATGATGACAGTGGATTCAAACATTTTGGTACGCAATCCGAAAATCAGGTATCTAATCACCTTTGTCTGACTGATAGAATCTAATTAAAATTCGTACCCTTGGAAAATAGTTCTGGTTTTCAAGTAGGTTTGCATCTTTCTCTGTCATTGGCTACTAGACCTTACTGTAAAGGTTATGGCTTATATGCCTTTGTCTTTTTGGACTTTACGGCTGGTGTCTCGGTGCTGTTAGTTTCTCGTTCATGACAAGTCATTGAGTGTAGATCAGATTTACACAGTCTCAATGCTAAACTTTGACTGAGTGAACTGGCATTCATTTGTATACCACGTTCTTCATAATTATTTGTCACTGAATTATCAAAATGATCTACTAATGCAATAACTTATTTTTGAATTACTGCGTATTAATTTCAGGTACTAGAGGTTGTTCGCCACTTGTTGGGTATGTACGAAATATGGCGCCAGTTCGACGAATCATCCGATGCACCCTTGGCTCTGTTGGAGCGAATTCCGAAACCAGTTGTGGTTGTTCTTGTCTCGCCAAACACAGTAAACATTTCAGGTGCTGGAGCCACAAATAGCACAGGTGTCAGTAGTACCGTTTCACAAAATTCCAGCCATTCGGTAATAGCGACCACGGCTAGTGTTGCGCATCGGAACTCGCCTGGTATGCATATTCTGAGCTTTGCTGACATCTTTTTTTCATTTAAATGGTTTCCTTTTGTTACAGTGGTATGTTTATTATTAGTTATTTGGTATAATCTGCATGAATAATTATTACAAAAATGATAACGCTGGATTTGATTACGCACGCCATGATTGAACAAGTTTATGGATTTAACCTTCTTCTGTGAGCATATTGAAATATTTTTACATTGAATTATAAAGCATTTGTCGTAAAACCAATTTTTGTTTTAGTTTAATTATCTGCACTATGTATGAAAGACTTAGTTTTCTTTACAGCGCAGGTATGACCAACTCGAACTATAATGACTTTATACGGCACCAGCTGTCGCGCAAAATAAAACGAGTCGATTTTTCTCTTGAGTCGTACAAAGGGGATTAGAGAAGTTAGGCTCCAGCTGTCACTTTTATTTCCACTTTTTCCAATTTGTCTTCACTTTCCTCTTCCCAATTTAATAATAGCGCATTGTTAGATACCGTGAACACGGAGGGTATTGATAAAATTGCTGAACCCGATTTCTTATTGCTAGATATCTGAAATAGTTAAAGTAGAATTCTAGTTATTATACCGAGATAGCATATGCGAACTAAAATGTAGGATCCTACGAGTATTGTAGAACTGGGTGAATTATCATTTTAAAGTGTTATTTCCATCGAACTTATGGTTCCACGGAATTTCCTCAAACCGGATAACGGAGAGTTGTTATTATACTTAGGTCACAAGCGAAGCTGGTTTGACTGAATTGATCCATATAAACAGCAGATTTGATACGAAACGCTTAAAGTCATCTAAAATTAATGTGAGAAATCTTAATCTATGTATCCTTTTCGTCGTTTATTCATATGCTCCCACTGGTGGCATCACTGACGCCAGCAAGAAGGCTCCTTGGAATACGAATTGTACGTTGGATGTACATAATAAAAGTAGTTCTCTTTTATCGTCCACTTCATGGTCGGTTTTATAATCTGGCATCATAATCTGGCTGCCCCGTGCTGTGGAGAATTAACCATAGATTAAATGGATCTGAAAGACGGAAGTCTCTTGAAAATGCCATCGAAGAAGAAGAAGAAGAAGCAAAACCGGATACCTACAAACTTAAATGTCTATCTACAGAGTCGAAACTACAGATGATAGAAGATGAAATTCGAATTAATCTTTTAAAAGAGGTGATATGGATTACAGAAGGTACGAGGAAAAGAGAGATTTAAAAAAACTAGCCTGGAATGCAGTGCAATGTTCTAAGGACAAAAAGTTTCTTGAGAATCCAAGTAAAGTTATTTTTAATCATACTGACATCAAATTAACGAAACATCAAAATGAAGTTCTCGCTCTTGGACCGAAATACTGCATAAAAAACTAGAATAAACGAACGTGAAGAAATGCATATGCAGGCATCAATATAATGCTTTTTTGAAGATGCTTCAAAACACAAATCAACGGAAGCTATGACATCTCGCTCTTGAAATCCGACCTCCGAAATGCATATGGCCAATATATGCGCACAATCAAAGTCAATAAACTGGTCACAAAAAGGCAGATAGAGGAACTAAATGAGCTACAACTAAATAAACAAATCAGTCGCATGAAGCCAGACAAAGGGACAGGCGTAGTGTTAATGAACTCTACGGACTAGAGTCAGGCTATGTTACAAATTCTGAACGACAATTCCAAATTTGAACGCGAAGAGGTACAACGCGATACTACAGCAAAATTAGAAAATTCTATAACGAAGATTCTTACCCGATTTATTTCGAAGGTCGAAGCTAAACGAGAAATCGACGTAGAGCACAAAAATGCTTTTATTACCGAATGCAAGCATATATATATAATTAATTTAAAATAACCATAACATATTTAGATGTACGAAAATTTAACACGCTCTGGTGCTATAGTAATTACTTTTTTCATAAAATAGGGGTAGAGTATGGAGATTTGATCAATATATAAAAACAACTTTTGTCTTGCATATTTCTATAAACTGTAAATGAGCTTCCGATATTGCAGATTACAGCTATCGCACTTTTTAATTTATTCAATTTTGTTACTTAAGTAGAATGATGATAAACCTCAAATTATATTTACATATACATAAAGTGTTTAAATGTCATCTTGTACACAATCAATCCGAATCATACATAGATAGTGATCTTCCCAGGAAGTGGTATAATTAGTGTAGCGAAATTACTGCGAATGGGTGGAGTCGTTTTAATTTTATTTTTGGACATGCATGCATACATACATACATACATACTACAGACATTCATTTTTATATAGGTAGAATAGAATATATTCAGTGATAGGAAGTAAATTCAGCGATTTTGATATATGTGAAAGTACAAGTGAGCAATGGAGGAATATCCAATTTGATTTATGCCAGTATCTAAACCATTATTCATTCTTGGTATTTGTTTTCGTTCAATGATAACCGTTGATTTGCCGTAATCGTGCAATGTCGCAATGGAACTTCGTCATTCCTTTAAAATCTTATGGGTCCTCGCTTTTGTGTCATTTTTAGACAGATCTGTTGCTATTGGGAGCTTGTTGGTGATTTTTCTAATCCAGTCTAATTTGACTATTTTTCTTATATTTTGAACATTAAAGCAGGGATTATTCATATTTTTTCGAAAGCCGGAAACATTTTTTTCTAATATAAAACCGTTAAGCTGTCACTACTGGAAGTATACGTTCAAAAACTGAACATTTTCAGCCGAAACTACACTCTTTTTCAAAATCGTTGGAGAAGGATGCTGGCTTATTTTATCGAGCCTATTTTCGATCTGTCAATTTAAATTGTGTTGCAGATACATTGAAATTTGTATACAGATACTAATGTGAACGTCATAAAGAGGATGTGTTCAATTAATTCGAATTAGTCTTGTTATTTTAAGCACAATTCACGCATGTAGCGACACAACTTGGGCTTTAGTCGCTTAAGCTAATATAATTTTGAAAATTTTTACTACAAGATCACTCCCGAGGGGAAAATTCAGCGTTATTATCCGTGTTATTTTGCTTTAGTCTCTATTTAATTACTTCATCCGACTTTATATATATATATATATATATATATATATACGCAATAGTTATTTAAGGAACTTCTTTTGACTTAAGCAAGCACTAAGATTACATTCGTAAGTACTCTAGTGGACATCTAATAAATGAATGAACTAATTTTCTCGCGATTACTCAATTTTCTTTATAACTGTCTAATTTGTGTTCTTGTAAGTCATGATTATGTTAAACAAGTCCCTAATGATCATAAAACCATCTCTTTGATGAATTTTTGGCGGTGATATGAACGAAGAGAGTTCAAAGTAAAGAACCCTACTTATTATCTAAATCACACATGCGAAATTGATATATTCACAGATCATTTTTTAATTAATTTTTCTCACTACAATGCAAGGAACTGCCAGACTCTTGGATACATTGTGATTAACTGGAATGTATCAAAATGTATCCATAAGTGTGCCATACACAGTTACGAAACTGTTTCAGATACTCAAATTTTACAGAATCCTACCATTTGATTTTATTATTTTTAAGAACTTGGTATTTTGTTCATTTTGGTGTTAAAGGGATAAAAAAATTAACTTTTATTCTGTATTCGTTCTTCATTTGGAAAACGGGACTTTCATGAACTCCAAACGCATAGTAAGCTTTTATTGCCAAATAGAGAAATGAACTAGTTTTTTATTTGAATTGCTTTTCTTCGACTTTCAAAGGTATGTTGCGATCCGCATCATCGAGCAATATGAATCTTGCAACAACCAGTCATGTAGGTGGCGGTCATCATCATCATCATCACAGTCAAAGCCAACATCCTCAGCTGGCGGCGACATCTATTTCTTGTGCAATGCCCACCATGACTGGTCTGAAAGCGTCAAGTTCTACGAGTAATTTGGAAACGGGACGTTGCTCTGGGATTGGTGGAGTTGATAGTGGCAGTGGTAGTAAGCCTTCACAAGTGGAGCAGATGTTGTTAGACATGCCGCCTCCACATCCGCCTGGTCAACAATCGAACAGAACGGGCAGTGGATTTTTTAAATTGTAGTTTTTTGACACTATGTGTGTGTGTGGTGAGGAGAATCGAAGCCCAAGTATATGCAAAATTGTACGAAATGAATATATTTTGAATAACTGGTGATCTTAGGCCTCTGAATTTTCGCCACGCATTTTTTTACAAAATCATAATTTCTGTATATAATTTTTTTTATTTTGTCAATAAAAATACCATTAAGCATGTTAAAGAAATATTGTAATGGCTTCAGAAGCAGGGAAATGTAATACTATGTTGGCGGTGACTTTTGTTTTATACTGTTTTCGATACAAGATCCATCTCTAAATCCTAAGTGTTGCTCTTATTAGCTGATACTTCAATAGTAGCTAGTCATGTCAGTTAGATTGAAATATGTGACGCAGCTCTTAGATTTTTTACACATGTGATGCACGGACACTGGATTCATTACAAATACCTCCAAGATTGCTTATAAACTTGTTAAAAATATTTTGAAATTGGCAAATTTCTTTCCTTCTTTGTTGTGTGACTGAATTATTCGTCTAAATGATAATTATCATTGGTAGAAGGAATATTGCTCCAATAATTGTTTGCTTTAATATCGATACGTGCATTTTTGCAATTTTTTATTTGGCAGTGGAGATGTGAGAAGATACAGGGCTATGCACATGTGACGCCGTTTGTCAACAAATATAGTTAATCAATAGGACCTTTCAACTATTATCGTTATCACCATACTCGCAATCAATTATTCCTTATAAACGTTAGTCAAAGGCTGGAACAGTTATATTTAAGATTTCATAGAAACGGTGTAGGCTATATTTCAGGCAAGTAAAGTATATTTGTAGGTATTATGGATAAGAGACGCATTTCTGACTGCTCACACCTTACATACTTTGTGACTTGATATATTTATTCATTTTGCTGACGTGCTCTGCTGATGACTGTGGTAGGTCGAAAGCCGTCAGCATGTACAAACGGTGGTAGCTGTGCTCTGAATTTGAACAGCTGAAAAGATGAAAATTTACGCTATCCTGTCCTCACACCTAATTTAATTCACTTGCATACCCTATGATGGTTTAATTGTTTATGAATAAATGTGGGACAGTTGGACGGTACCGAGCCTGTAAATTGATCCAATCTCGAAAACCATTTTGATGGTACTGTTTAGAAGCTCGGTATATAGCATATATAGAGAATTGTCGGGAAATCATAGTTACGACGATTTTAATCAAGGTTAACTCCAATACTATTAAACAATCAATGATTACGCGGGTGGTGGTAATAATTCTTCGAATCAAGTTTTCGAGCTTTTATGAAACGTTAATCCCACTGTATTTAACCAGTCGTCGAACAACAGCAAAACTACCGCCAGTCGCACGCATTACTGTTCGAATACACATTTATTTGGGGGATTGTACCGTCAAATTGTCCCACATAAATTGGTAAAATATACAGTGGATAGAGGTTATAATACAGGTTTTTACCGATGAGTTGCCAGTAAGCACAAAAATTTATATCTATATGATTCTCTTTGACTTAATTCGTTACTAAATGCACCATGCCTATAACAAAAGTCTACTAATTTGGTATTAAATTCAAATTGCTTAACGGTAACTTCAAAAAAATTAATTAAATTAAAATTTTAATTACTTGATAATGTCTCCAATAACTAATGCTTCACTGCCACATAACCACGAGGAAAGTAAATGAATAATTACATCTACTAATAATAATAATTTAAAAAAAACACTTAATGATTGCAATAAGTTTGCTGTGCTGCGTGTTTGGCTAGATACAATGGGATTGGTGTTTACATAAAGCTCGCAAACGTGAGTTAAAGAAAAATACTAATAATGTAAAAAAATTAATTTGAAGCCAACAAATGAGGAAGGATTATTATAATCAAGGTTGCGGTCTTGATATAAGCCTCTGACCCATTAATTACTTGCATATGTCAGTATAAACTAAGAATTGTATAGTGTAGAAAAAGGCAATTTATCCAGTAAACCGGTTTCGTCCCTATTGGGAACTCATCATGTACTGGCCAGAAATTGCCGCGAACCAACCAATGTTCGTTTAAAAATGAGGAAGGAGATTGATTTAAGAAGCAACTGCTCTTGCTTCTAGTTAGATATTTACCCAAGTAGCACACATGATCGAGGCAACCTAGACCTGCATAGAACACAATTTAGGCCAAGCCAACTTTAAATAGGATGTTCTCGACAATACAGTTCATTGCGGTTGTTATTGTGGTGCTTCATAAACAAGAGTAAACCTCTGAATTAACTCTATTCAAATCAGATTAGACGATTCTAAAAGAAATCTGCAAGGAGAATATCAGTGTTAAACATTCGATGCCATATTGCGCATGATTTATAATTCAGGACTAATGTGCACGTGGTCCCAATCCTGATAGAGTGACAATTCCTATACTAACGATATTGAAAAAATTGCGAAACTGGATTTATCAAAATTGTGTGCTTCTTGTTCGAAACTTGTTTTCAGGATCCTACGTTTATTACCGAATTAAGTGACTCATCCTCATCTAAACGTTGACTTAGAAAATATGAAACCACGGAATTTTCTGAAGCCGGAACATGGGGAGTCGGTATTGCACTTAGCTCACTAGCTGAAGTCTCTTAAACTGAATGAATCACTGTAAACATACTATTTTGTAGGCTACCGTGGCATTGTGCGCTGAGTTTGTAAAGCTTTGTAGGGATAACCGGAACTCGGCGCTAAATTCCTGCTAGATCGGCTTAGAATAATTCTCGTAGACCTAGATTTATGCAGTATTTAATTTGATCTTGAATCCGTTTGCATCATAAAGACTGACGAGATGAATGAATCGTATGCACGAGGAAGCAGCCGATGATTATTCTGACTTACTCGTCCAACCGACCAGGATACGTTTAATGCTAGCGAAGCAACAAATGATCGTCGGTTTTATGAGTGGACTGTCCATTAGAAAGATCATCTTTCTTTAGCACTTGCATTATACAAGATTTAAAAATGCATGCCTGTGTCAACAATTTTAACCGATAATCTCTGACAACTATGGGAGTTAAATAGACGGAATGAAATCTTATCGCTTAAGCACCACAGACCCAAAGGCTCCGATTACCCGCGTTTGAGCTAATTTAAGGAGGATGGAGATAGAATTTCTTCAGTACTGACTAACCTTTTTCGCATTATATGGGGTGATGAGACCGTACCGATTGCTGGTAGTGTGTTGACAATTATTCCTATCTTTAAAAATCATCATCATCATGTCCAGCCATACAAAAGACAAAAGTGACTAATATTTCACTGCCATATACCCTTAAGGAGTGAAAAATGTATATAAGTGAATTTAGACAAATTATTAGTGAGATTTACGAGAGAGAGAGGCAGAGAGAGAAGGAAGACCTTGCTTCTATGAGTAAATTTATCAGGATAGCTCACATAAATGAGGCAAACTAAACCTCTCCACAACACCATTATGGCCAAATAAGCATTCGGGCACGGCAACGTCAGCAATACAGCTTCTTTGCGGCTTCCACTGTATCACGTCATAAACAAACCAAACCTCGCAGCTAACTTTGCTCTACTAAGAAAAGAAAGTTATGTAGATGATTCTACTAGACATCTGCAACAAGATCGCCACTGAGCTCGATTCGATGCCATATCGCTAAGGGTTTCTAACCAAGAACTGTAATGCGCGCGAGGACACCATCCCGGCAGACGAGTGGATCCTATACTACCCAATTTGGATGTAAGTGACTTAAATTGTTTCTGCCATGTCAAAATCTGCCCACCTTGTTTCTTACGCCAATTTGGTGCTGGATGAGATAACAGAGCTCTATTGGGCAATCGGAATGAGGGCATACGCAAAACGTGACCGAGCCAATGAAGTTGATGGAGCCTTATTTGCTTTTCTAAAGACGAGCACTTATTGTCAGATCCAAAAATACGTCTACGGGTGTCAACGTTAGTTATTCGTTTTTGGTAACCAACATGTGCTATACTTCTCAAACAACGATGATCGAATGTCTGTAAGCGTCTCAGATCTTCAACTCTAAGAGGCCAAGTTTCACTAGCGTATAGTAAGACTGCGCGTACAGATGCATTGTAAACACGACCTTTAAGGAAAAGTGAAATATTCGCGTTTCTCCATAAATGACGAAGGTTCGAGAAAGTTACTCTAGCTTTCGCGATCCATATTCTCACCTCGTCGGACATATTGCCTACGTTATTGATAGAGCTCCCAAGATATGTAAACCTGACTTTTAAAATGTCAATGGTAATTCGTATGATACCCATCGTGGTATAAGCTTGACTACAGTCGTATCTAGGTTGTTTGCTTCGATTATCTTATGCAGTCTTAGCGCTTTGTGGGAATCACATAATTGTGTTGAAGTCGGATTCCGGTCGGGACGAGGTTGCATAGATTATATTATTACCCTAAGTCAAGTTCTTGAACAGCGACATTATATCACCGTCCAACAATAGCCGTCTTTCTAGACCTCAACGGTGAATTTGTATCAGTCGATCGCAGTGTTCCATTCGATAATCTGTCGAAATGTGGTGTGTCCACCAAATTTGTTAGTGTAATACGCGTTTTCTAGACAAACACCGCTGATCGCGTTAAGGCATACAACGAATTATCACACAACTATTACCAGCAATGGCTTTCACCAAGGCTTTTCACTTTCCTTATTTCGTTTAATTTTGTAATATATGGTATTGTGAACAATACTCTTCCGTACGTTCAAGATGCAGGTGTCGCAGTTATTCCGGGGGTAGATTAGTTGATCTTGACTGCTGATGTTATCTTATTATTATTCGACAATCGAGGTTCTATTCAGACCTCCTAGGGTAGATTAACAATCGCTATTCCGTCTTCCCATATGAAATTCGCATCCTCTAAATCTAAGATACTTTTACAGGATCACTCACTCCACGTCTGGACATTGTTGATACCGTGGCAGCTCTATCGATAATTCAGGCAATATGTCTGAAGAGATGAGTATGAGAATTGAGAAAGCTAGAGTAGCTTTCTTCAACTTTCGCCACTTCTGGAGAAACGCAAGTATTTCAGTTTTCCTTAAAGGCCGTGCTTAAAATGCATATGTACGTGTAGTCTTATTGTACACTAGTAAGATTTTGCGCTATAGAGTTGACGACTTTAGACGCTTATTCACACACGACCAGCGTTGTTTGAGAAGCATAGCCTATGTAGCTTACCAAAAACAAATAACCAACTTTGACGTCCGTAGACGTATTTTTTATCAGCCAACAAACGCTCCCTTTTAAACAAACGAATAAGGCTCCATAAACTGTAACGGTCATGGTTTGCGTATGCTCTCAATTCAATTTCCCAGTCGAGTACTGTTCTCTTGCCGAAGGCCGGATTGGTGTATGGATCGATGTAGACAGATTTTGAAATGGCAAAAGAGCCAAAGTCTGCAACATTAAGATTGGGTATTATGAGACCCAGTTGTCTGGTGGTTCACATGCGTATTATAGTTCTCGGTTAGGAACTCTGCAAGATATGGCTGAGTGGCGATCTTGTTTCAGATTTCTAGTAGAATCCTCTTATTTACTTACCTTTCGTCACGAGGTTTACTTGTGCTTATGACGGGATGCAGTAAACACAACAAGGAAGTAGTATTGATAACGTTGCCCTGCCTTAATGCTGATTTGGCCATAATGGTGTTGCTTATAGGTTTAGTTACCTCACTTTTGTATGCTATCTAGGGAAATACGTTCATATTAACTAGATCCCCACCATCAAAAATCACTCTCCTTTACTAACTTGCTTGTCCAAATCAATATTTTTTTACCATTTCTAGTTTTCTCGTTTTTTGTTATTTTGCTTATGACTAGGTAACAGTGAAATAAGGTAACAATGACCTATGTATTGATGTGAATGATGATGATGATGATGATGATAGTGTTGTTGATATGAGGTTTTTTGGCTGTAATTGGCTCAAAGGCCGTAATACGCTATAATATAAATTAGCTGATTCGTTATAACGGACAAATAAATTATATATAAAAAAGCGCGTGCACATTAACTTAGCGTAACGAGTGTCACTTCTACGCAATGTATCTGGTTGTTGAACGATGTCTAACGTAGGTCGTGTTCGTGTTGACTGTTCAGAATTGAAAGTATACTTGAATTCCATTTAAAGATGGCGTGACCTTAGTTTTACTTAACGTAAAGGTCGATAAAATGAAGTTTTTCATTGTTATTTATCGCTTGATAAGCTTAGCTGTATTTTCAAGCTATTTGTACGCCTATTCAGATTTAGGTTTTTCTGTCGTACAAAGTTTAAAGCGGAATAACAGTGGGCCGAAACTTCGAGCTCGCAACGTTGTCACGGATTTTGTTCGTACTAAACAGGTGTTATCACGCCTTTCATGCTAAATTCGATTCCATTTCCGGCTGTCATTATTAGCCGACTTAGCGTGCATGTATTCTAGAGAAAATGAAGAGGAGTAACTGCTAATGATATTCCCTAGGTACCAGAGTAGATGTCTCGTCGTCATGCCTGCGGTGATCTGGCTGTCTGTGTTGATCTTTGGGTGCAACAGTTAAGATTGCTTCGGTTGTCGGCCCAACGTTCGGGAAACTAATCTAATTTTTATGCCTATATTTACTGCCGTAAAATACACTGAAATGCAGCGTATAAATTCTATGAGCAACTCCTGGATATACACTCATTTGACTGCTAGGCTTCTAGTATTGTTACAATTATGTTTCATTTAAAGTGAAACTAATAGTTTGTGCTAGTCATGTTATAAATAAGGTTACTTAATCACAACTAAAAAGTCCGTTTTCTTTTTTCCAGATATCAACTCTACTGAAGCATCTGCTGCTTAAATTAGTAAATTCAAAAAGGCAAAGAGGACTAAGTTGAACCACATAAATAAGTAGTTTTAAACGAATCAATAATCAATAAGCGTTTATACACAACCACGGAAAATAAAACAAATTAATCACAGTTTATATACAAATTTATTTTGTTCATTCAACTATGAAAAATTGTTTTTATGACTGACTGTCTATGGTACACGCTGTCCTGTTAGATTTTTTATGCTTGAAAAGACACGTATAAATCGGTCTCATTTTTATAGCTTTAATCCTTGATTAATTTTAAAGTTAGCATGTACATTATTTAGAGTGAATGAAAAGGACGGCAACTGCTAACTATACCCCCACACAAAACAACATTGTATTTACCGTGGACTCAATTTGCCTTTGTTTGTTTTCGAGTGGTGCAGCTCAGTTGGATTCATTTATTGGCCATATTGAGTCAATCTTTACTGAAGCCTAAGTTGCCTGAGACTAAAATCAATTTATGCATAATCACGCATAGATGTCACACGTAAGGAATCTGGGAGTGGAATAGCATCTGGCGTTTTGAGCCTATATTTTAAAATTATTTAAATTTATATTGATTCTATATCGAAATCTCTAGTTTATTCCAAAAATACGGAATTGGAGTTATTTAAATACAAAACAACATTAAGTACAATACAGACAACCTCCTTATATGTTGCAATATAAAGTACTGTATTGCTATCTTGATTTAGGTTTCGAAATTCAATTTCATGAATTTGTTTAGAATGCGAATACCTAAAAGTACCCACCAATTGCAGAGATTATTGGACATGGTGATTTTCTTTATTTCGCGAATAATGTATTTTTATTTTCCATTTGACTTACCATTATTTACAAGGAGTATATGTTCTAGCTGAGTAAAATTACAATAATCCGAAAAATCCGTTCTCAAGTCTTCTTGCGGCATTTTTGAGACCTTCTGGAATGGGGAACAAATATTATCCTTTCTTTCCTCAACTTTCAGAGGTTTAATCGTTAGAATTCTTTGGTGGTGATAGGCTTAGCAGCGGATACCAACCATTTCTCTGAGTCTTTTCGTGTCTTGGATAATCTGGCGCAAATTAGTTGCACTTCCGCTATAAATCATGACATTTTCTGCTGATAAAAGCGATTATGATCTGCATAATGCCATTCTACATTGGAAAGGGCTAATGTCAATATTGTGGACGCTAAAATATAAAGACGTTTATGCAACGATATGAATCAGTAAACTGCAGCAATATGAGCCAAGACAGAACTCCTATGGACAGGGGTAGGAAAATAACCGATAACTATACTTTAAATTGTGATAGACCGGCTAAGCTGCATCCAGACACACGCAAGGATAAGAATTTAAAAATTCAACGCATTAGTAAGAACAAACTCCGAGTTTTTTCTCAGGGTAATTTCACGGGCCAGGAATAAGGAGATTAAAACTAATTAATAAAAAATCTGCATAAAGAATAACTTCTGAACTAAATGTTTAAACCACGTTTTCAACAAAAATGAAATAATAAAAGTAACTAATCATACAATATCAGAGAAAAATATAACTAAAGTTAATTAAAAATTATATAAGCAGATAGAAGATGAGTCGTAGTTATAAAGTAAATCGATAAATTTCTAAATGTCGCTATTATACGAATAGAAATGACACAATTTTTACTATAATTTATCCATTATTTCTTGAATGCCTTGCTGATATCTCGGTGAGGATATAAATTTTTGTGCTAAATTACACCAAAAAAACAAACAACTCCAGTTAAGCAATTGTTCACAAATCGTGCATTTCTAATTATGCATGCAGTTAGGCTTAAAAATGTGCGCGGAGATGATAACTGTCAGCATCTTTATTGTTGCGTCTGTCCGTCATATCTGAGTGTTGAATAATCGCGATTTGCGTTCGAGGGTTGTCGCATTGCACTATCAGTTTCGCAAAGATCTGATTGATCCCCATTTCAAACTATGCATCTGTTTGGTCTTCGATCAGACTGGGTTCGTATTCGTACCTCTCTTTCAAAGGCTTCAACATTGTTCGTACTAACCACTGGAAATGAGGCGCAAAGATTTAATCACTCCTCATTTGGGGATCAATCGGATCTTTGCGAAACTGATAATACAAATCGAAAGCCCGCGAAAGCAAATTGTGATTCATTTCAACATACTTCAGTAATTTCAGCTACAGTTGGCAAGCCTTTTAGTAACAAATATGGAAGAATAAAAAGTGATACCCTAACGTCGTACAATTAAAATAGAAAACTGAATTAACTAAAATTACGTACATAAATTATTTAAAAAACATTCAAGAAGCAAAAGTCTCCTACAAAGAGTTGCACAAACAAAGAACTCGTGGATATTCAACTTATGTAAAACTTCCTTTTGCGTACTTTTCAGGCGAAAATGGATGTCATGACTGACTGCCTTTGCACTACGCAGTAAACTAAGTGTTAAACTACTGCGAAAATGTTTCCTCCTTTGCCAGCTTTAATTAGTCTAAAATGTTCTTAGGCTCAAGTCTTTGGTAATGGGTCAGTCGAACGCACGGAGCATCTATTGTATGTGTACAGATAAACAATGCAGAGCTCTTAAATTGCCGGGAGCTTATGCTTTAAACTGACGTTTAACGGTCTTCTTGTTATGAGAACCAAAACCTGTTTTTTCCCTGAGTCATCAAATTAGATACTGCGGTTTAATTTATCAAGTAAATGTTTTTGATGGTGTGTAGCAGTATAAAAATGTAAATTAACATGTAGTCATTTGATTGAACGTGGTTTCACTTTATTTGTTTTATTTGTACTCCATGTTTGATGCAGTAAACGTTTCTGGATATCTGTTGGCTTTGAAATGCTTCCGTAAATTGACATTGTGCTTTGATGATGAACGTACTAATTTTCTGTTTATGATTTCGGAATATTTTATTTGTAAATTGTCATCTACCTGTCTTTACAAGACTACACCTATGTCTAAGGTTTTCGCACTAGCAAGCAAACTGAAAATAATGACGCACGCTATTAATATCTTTAAGCGTGTCGTTAATTTGTGAATCTTAGCTAATTATTATAAAGTATCATCGACGTAAGTAAAGTTTTAACGGAAGATTTGTTTAAGAAACGGTCGCAGCTTTGATATTTTGAGGTACAACACATGGTATCGGCTAGCAGACAGCCTTACAGAGTTGCGCACCCAGTAAAAAATTAGTTCAGTTGTGACCAGAAGGATAAACCAAAGGCAGCATGAATGGAAAGTATAATCTCGTGCACATTCGTTTCATGTTTACTGGAGACTTATCAGTCAGAGCTGGTATAACGCCCTTTACCCACAATATATTTGGGTAAGGAATTTTGTAAAATAGGACGATAAATCTCCTAAACGAATGTGTGAACTTGCAGTAGTGAAGCTAACATCATACAGAATCTTCAACAATGCGACTTCAAAGCTAACTCACTATTATATATATATATATATATATATATATATATATATTACAGAGTCTGTAAAGAGTATTAATACTAGGACTATTGTGTCAATACCCAATACCAACATTATGGTACCGAAAAGATACATGGTATTAACAATATTGTTGCCGAGGCAGTACATGGTATCGACACTATAGTTGCGCAACACCTAATACACACTTGTGTATTTATTAATTCTCTACCACGAACAGAAGGCTCATCGTTATTTCGAAGACTTGTGTGAAATATTGACCCTTTAACTTGAAGGGAACGTCGTAATCGCACTTGTTAAAGATGCCTTGTGATCATTTGTATGTATAGCAAATGAAGGATGGTTATTATCCATGAATGTACAAAGTTAATCGATTGCTTTATCGGCTATGACACTTGTAAACAAATATTCAACGTCGGAAGATGCCCTTTGCTTGTCCAGACACCGTACGATTTTTATTTGATTCACAGAATCAAAGGATTGTCTAATACCATTTATGGAAATTTTATTTGGTTTTAATTCTAATATATTTGTTAATGCAGCTGCCAGTTTAGGCAAAAATTGAGAAAAAGCGGAAAATGCACACCCACATGCACACACACAGACACATTCAAACAATTCACACATTATGTCACTACATATCTTTATTTTTATTTTAATATTGATCTATTGATTTTTGAAAAATTTCTGCCTTTCCTTTAGCCGTTATAAGCCTAAACTACTCTTTGATTCGCTTTCGTATCAGGCTTGTTCCTCCTGCAAAGCGCACAAAATGGCTATAGAATGTGCATAATAAAAACAACATTGGGTGTATCCAAATGTAACTCGTTGAATTTAAATTAAGACACCCGGGATTCAATATTATAGTAAATATATTAAAAGCTTAAGAAAGGTTTAGGTGTTAACGATTTTACTATTCAAACGAGGAAATCTTTTATTGATGAACAGAAATGAAAACCGCGCCAAGTTAATAAAGAAAGGTAGACGGCTAATGATTCTTATATGGAGTGCCATTAAATATGCAACTGAAACAGTTCAATGTAGAACGGAGGACTCTATTCTAATGAATGTGATGGCATCATACGTCATAAAAATTAAATCAGTCGGCAAGTGCTGCCCTCGTTCTAGCTGATACCCCACTTAACAGTTGCAGAATAATTGATATCACTCGGAGTTCGGTAAATTCTTGTACATTTCCAGGTGCACAGCTTGTTTTTTAATTAATTGAAGGGCTCTTACTGGTCCCGTGACTCTGTAGCCGTCTTTACACTGCTTGTCCGGAAATGTTTTTGAATAAGGATTTCCCGATTTTTTCCGAAATATCTGGACTTCATTTCCAGTCACGTCTTCAAGGTTGTGGAAGGTACACAGAGAAGTTGGCTAAGGTTTCTTCCAACCATTCGGTCAATTAAAACCACACTAAAATATTGTGGTTGTGTTCGCGACTTATGCTATTTCCTGACCACAGTTAAGTCACATAATAGGATATCGCTCGACATAAAATGTATCCCAGTCGACAAATTTATTGACCTTTTCCGTAAATTCATCATCAATAACTAAGCTTCATACCATATAACTTCAAATCATCTTAAGTTTTTTTTCAAAGAATGCATTAACGATATTCAATTCAAGGTAATTATTAAATATTTTGGCAGATCGATGATATGGATATTGGCAGTTTGTAAGGTGTCAGTAGCAACCAATCACTCAAAAGTACTGCCGTACATATAGGTGGTATCTTGTTGGCATCTTTATAATAATTTATGAAAGTGTAAAAGTAAATGGAATGCTTAGAAATTTTATGAACGTGGATCATTAGATTCAGTTTACATGGGAGTACGAAAATCCTGTCTAACAACCTATCTTTCCTTAACTTTTTGATTTTAAGAAAAGGTTAGTAGGTTTACAATAAAATATTCCAAAAGCAAACAAGGACTGGGAAATAAATACATCAAAATGGCACAGTTCCGATATCTCATAACAACAGTTCGCACAAACTAATACAGATATGACCAAAGGATAAACTAGATTCAACAGCAACAAGAGGCATAATTTCAAGCGCAAATTCGTTCCGTGCATAGTAGCGACCCATCAGCAGAAGATGTTGTTGTGCTTTACACCCACTACATATCAGATCAGCAAATGTGTGGCAGTTGGAAAGTACAATCTCCTATACAAATGGGTATTCAAGCAGTAATGGAGTTAAATTCATATAAAGTCTTCGACAATGCGAATTTAAAGCCAATTAATTATAGACAATGCAATGATTTTCGAAACGTCTGAATCGGTACATGATACCAACACAATCATCATCAGCAATAAATAATTCGTTATTAAATGTTTGACTGTTATGTCACTATAAGAAAAAACAAGAGTTTTTTTAAATAACGATAAAAATAAAAATATAGGCACATAAATTATTCGAGACAGAGAGTATCTAGTTACTACGATTATATTTGTATAGATAACAGACAGAAGTGAGGTAAACTGAACCTCTACACAACGCCATTATATCCAAGTCAGTACTAAGTCAAGGTAGTATCGAAAAAACAATTCACTTGCGGTTTTTGATGCATCACGACATAAATGCGACAAAACCTTGCAGATAACAATGCCCAAATAAAAAAAAGAAGATCATAAAGATGATGATACCAGAATTCTTATGCGAATTTGGCGCTAGGTGGGAGGACAGCGCCTAACTGGGTAATCGAACTGCTGGCATACGCATAGCATAACTGAGCCAACGCAGTTGATCGACCCGTATTTGTTTTTTTTGTGACGAGGAGCACTTGTTGGCCGATCCAAGAATACGTCTACACATAACAACGTTGTTTAATCGTTGTTGGTAACCTAAATGCGCTTTGCTTTGCAAACAACGATAATCAAATGTCTGTATGCTTCTCAAATCATAAACTTTAAGAGGTCGTCTCCCTATCGTAGAATAAAACTGCACGTACAGGGATTGTAAACATGACCTTTAAGGAAGAGTAAAATAGTCGCGTTTATCCATAAATGGTGAAAGTTCGAGAAAGCTGTTCTAACTTTTAAGATTCTTATACTCACTGTGTCCGACATACTGCCGGAATTATTGATATAGCTGCCAAGTTATGTAAACCTGTCAACTATGTCCAGAACTTCACTCTGTAGTCGCAGAATTGGAGTGATGGGTGATCCTGTAAATGTATTTTAGAGGGTGAGAATTTCAAACCGAAGGACAGTCCAACGTCTGCTAATTAATTAAATTTAGCCTGAGCAGATTCTTGATTGTCGATTAATAGTACGATATCGACTGCATAGTTAAGATAAACTCATCTACCGTCCGAGAGAACTACAACAAATGCATCCTTAACGTGTGGAAGAGTGTTTATAATAGGCTGTATTACAAAATTAAACAAGAAGAAAGTGGACAGCCTTAACAAACACCACTGCTGATAGTAAAGTACGTTAATTCGCTGTGTAACTTTATGCAACCAGAAGTTTATTTTGTAGAGAACGCGTATAATATTTAAAAATATAATGGGCATACTAGTTATTGACAAAGCATCGAATAGAAAATTGTGATCGACCGAGTCAAATTCACTCTTGAAGAATAGAAAATTTGCTAGTGTGGGACGGCGATATACATTTCGTTGTTCAGGAGTTTTCCTTAAGGCAAAAACATTATCGATAAAAGCTCGTCCTGACCGGAATCTGGCCTTTTCTTTTCCAGTGTTTGATTCACGCGAAGCGCTAAGATAGCGCGGGATAATCGAAGCAAATAGCCAAGATATGACCGGAGTTAAGCTTATACCACGAGGGTTATCACACGACTTAGGATTGCCTTTAAATATATGCCTAATTTCACCAAAATGAAAATTTCAAGCTACTTCTAAACACCTGTTACTCCAGAAAATCTCTTACACTCTAAGCTTAATCGCTATCAGTAATCAAATTTCGCGGTAATTATGACATCATCTAATTAAATAGATAATGGTTATTTTGCTTTTGTTGCAGAGAACTAATATATATTCAATTGTGCATTAAGAATTGCGTACTTAAGAACAAACTAGATCAAATATGACCGGAAGGATAAACAAAAGTCAGCGTGAACAACAGATAATACCTCATGGAGCCGGTATTACGCCCTATACCCACTATATATTTAGATGAAGAATATGGGCAAATAGGAAGATATAATCTCCTATACGAATGTGTATTCAAGCAGTAATGGAGTTAACTTCATATAAAGTCTTCGACAATGAGGTTGGTTTCTTTACCGTTTTAGCCCATGCATGTTTTTAGCTGTAGAATATATAAATGTAATCCAACTTAATTCTTCGCTCTACTAAGATCATTAAATAAATTAATTATAGTAACTTCGATCAAGTGGAGTTCTGGCGATAATAGTCCGTATTTGACTGTATTGTATCAGCCTTATGAATGCATAGTGATTCAACACAAAGAGTATTTGTCATTTTATGTCTAATAGCTTAGATCGTTTATTTCTAAAACTATCACTTAGAATGAATTGGGACTCAACACACGGCAACTCTGTCAACAAAAGTGTTACGTTCCGTTGTAACGTGCGTTCTTCTGAAGAACCCATAGAATTATAGTGAATGTGAAATTCTCCAAGTTTCTTTATTTTAAAATAAGATATCTGTTAATTCTTAACGCCTAGTTTAATTATTAAATCATGCAATAATTGATAATAATCCAACTGGTAGCGAAAATTTGGCATGCTTGGATGTTTTAAATTTTTCTACAAATACACCAGTTCCATGGTCTACGAATTGATTTTTTACTGTGAAATATTCGACGGAGTTAGAATGACTCCACTTTGTAAATTTAAATGGCTAACTCATGCATTTCTCCACTTTACTTGATGTTTGTTAATGAAGAATTCAAGCAGATTAAAGCTGTCTCGATGAGGCAGTTTTTCCACTTGCGAATGATTCTTTGTTTTAAGTGAAGAAAACTCTATGGGACTGGGCTTCTCATAAAATTTTCTCATTTTTAAAGACGCTTGGTCGATAAATTCCACGTGGGGAGATATGGTTTGTATAAACTGGATAAATTCCTGAAAATGGCAAATCGGAAGAGTGAATTGGAATTAATAGTGGAAGACTAGACATTTGGTTATTTCAATGACAAAATAAAGTGTTCTGGAAATTCATTAGAATAAAACACATACAAAATGCCAACCGATTCTGGCATTCAATTATCAATTTTAATTCAAATCCTTCGCACCAAATAAAAATGGGCTTCAAAATCAGTGCCTTAAATAAACCATTTATTTTATATTCAAATGGGCCTAAGCAGATTGCCAAGAACAAATAGTTATCAAGTAAGAGAGGAACGAACGACAACTAGAAAGTAATGGCTATACCCTATTCGAAATTAGGTAAAACGTTAATGACATTATAACAATAATTGATTGTGCGGGTGGTGGTAACAATTCTTTAAACCAAGTTTGGAAGTAAACACCAATCCCATTGTATTTAACCAGTCGTCGAACAACATAACAAAACTACCACCAGCCGCAACGCACTGACGCGTTTCGACTTTCCATGATCATCATCAGAGTACGATGGCAAACTGACTATCGAGGATCAATTAAATACTGTTTGTTGCGGAGAACTAATATATATGGAAGTATGTATTAGTTTTTGCGAACCTAGTAACAAATTAGTTCAGTTGTGACCAGAAGGATAAACCAAAGGCAGCATGAACGGAAAGTATAATCTCATGCACATTCGTTTCGTGCTTACTGGCGAGGATCAAACCGAATTGAATATATATGGAAATCAAATTTAGACATGCGGCTCTCACCTCTAGCAGTCTCGCATACATTGAACTTGACTGGAAATGTCGGCTGCACAATTTCTATGCAGTCACGAACATTAACTGTTTGCAGCTTTCGCCACATATACATATATAGGCGATACAATTTAACAATAATTGATTGCGCGGGTGGTGGTAACAATTCTTTAAATCAAGTTTGCGCGCTTGAAGTAAACACGCGTCAGTACGTTGCGGCTGGCGGTAGTTTTGTTATGTTGTTCGACGACTGGTTAAATACAATGGGATTGGTGTTTACTTCAAGCTCGCAAACTTGATTTAAAGAATTGTTACCACCACCCGCGCAATCAATTATTGTTTAAATTGTATTGCCTATATATGTATATGTGGCGAAAGCTGCAAACAGTTAATGTTCGTGACTGCATAGAAATTGTGCAGCCGACATTTCCAGTCAAGTTCAATGTATGCGACTGCTAGAGGTGAAAGCCGCATGTTTAAATTTAATTTCCATATATATTCAATGCGGTTTGATCGTCGAAATACCCTTTTCAGTTATAATTACCTGAATGTTTCATCATAATGTTCAGCCACACAAAAGTCAAAAGTGACTAATGTTTCACTGCCATATAACCATAAGGAGTGAAAAAAGTATATAAGTGAATTTAGACAAATTATTAGTGAGATTTACGAGAGAGAGAGAGAAGGAATACCTTGCTACTATGAGTAAATTTCTCAGGATAACTCACAGAAATGAGGCAAACTAAACCTCTCGACAACACCATTATGGCCAAGTTAGCATTCGGGAAGGCGACATCAGCAATACAGCTTCCTTGCGGCTTTCACTGTATCACGTCATAAACAAGCTAAACCTCGCAGCTAACTTTGCCCTACTAAGAAAACAAAGTCAAGAAAATGATTCTACTAGACATCTGCAACAAGATCGCCACTGAGCTCGATTCGATGCCATATCGCTAAGTGTTTCTAACCAAGAACTATGATGCGCACGAGGACCCCATCCTGGCAGACGAGTGGGTCCACTACTACCCAATTTGGATGTAAGTGACTTCAATTGTTTCTGCCATGTCAAAATCTGCCCACCTTGTTTCTTACGCCAATCTGGTGCTGGATGAGAGAACAGAGCTCTACTGGGCAATCGAAATGAGGGCATACACAAAACGTGACCGAGACAACGAAGTTGATGGAGCCTTATTTGTTTTTCTAACGACGAGCACTTATTGTCAGTTCCAAAAATACGTCTACGGGTGTCAACGTTAGTTATTCGAATGCCTACAATTGATAGACACATGCACAAACACACACGCATTCGTAGCGTTCGCCTGTTTATAGAAAAACACCAGTAATCGTTATGATATCAGCCAGTTAGAAGTACAAATGTTGGTATTTAAACTTAACTTCTCATTTGATTTATAAATTTATTAAGTTGGTGTCATGAACGGTCGATTGACAAATATACACGGTGTCGTGTGTCGAAGCATCTCTGGCAAAAGTGCTGACACGAACATGAAAAACTTTGTTCAGTAAAAAGGAGGTTAAAGTAATTATTGGACTCAGACTGATTATCATGAAGTATACACTAAATATGTTCATAGATCAATAAAAATTGTGTTTAATTTAAACAAAATGCAAGAGTAAAAACGTCAGCGACGACACCAAAATATCATTTAAATCAGGTTTGCGACCTTGTAGCAAACACTAATCCCATTGTATTTAACTAGTCGTCGAAAAACAACAAGACTACCGTGTCACACGTACTTATGCGTTTTGACTTTATATGATCATCGTCAGAGTACGACGGCAAACTGACTATCGAGGATTAAACCGCATTGAATATATATGGAAATCAATGTTAGATATGCGGCTCTCACCTCTAGTATTCTCGCATACATTATACTTGACTGGAAATATGGGCTGCACAATTTCTATGCAGTCACGAACATTAACTTTTTGCAGATTTCACCAAAAAGATGCAAAAACATCGCATCTGCCATATTCATCGACTTCGGACTTTACTGTATAACTACATTTGTCTGTCAGTTTCTAGTTCATTAAAGAAGGGACAAATGAGAACCCATCAATCACGGCCAATACTCGGAGAACCTGAAAATGTACAGTATTCAAGATTTTACCGACCTATGAGTGCTATCAATTGTCCAACACAAGAAAAATGCGGTCAAATCCATAAGTCAAATATACTATTCTAAATCTACACACTGATTACCCGAATGAACGACTGAGATATATTTCGAATTGAATATGGCTTTTTCAGGCAACAACGTTTGAACATTTGGTAATTTATTGTTCTTTTTCATCTTGAAACAGGAAGAATAATTAACAAAATAAAAATAAGTTGACATCAATAATAAGTTAAGCCAGTTAGCGTGAACACCCAAGACAAAGTAAAAAATACGCCGAAAATATTATTCTTTCGAAAATAAATTTTAAGAAAAATGTTACTATAATAATCATTGGTATTCATTCGCACACAGAAAGGTCATTTAAAAACATTCTTTCAAAGAAAGACAAATCAACATTGAAGTGATTGTATCAAAAAATAAAATTTTTGTTCCTTTTAAGAAGATAAACATAATAATATGCTACGATAGCCATTTCATCTCGATAAGATTAAGCTAAAATTTGCACATATCATAACAAACTTACATCCCATGTGGTCAGCTAAAAATAGGCGCTTTAAAATGTGCAATTGTTGGTTTCCCCACATATAATATGGTAACCTTGTCCATAATATTATTTTGAATTTGAATAATGAGATAACGATAAATGAAAATACTCTTTAAATATAAAGCGTCTGTAGTTGCTTGATGTTAATAAACAGTTAACGGACATTAATGATATCATTTCAATTATCAGTTACTGTAGGCTTGTTAGTAAATGAGACTGAAGACTTAGGTTATTATATAAATTAAATGCTGTTAAGTGTTTAATGCGTGCACCTCTGCATGCTAACAACGATTAAAATAAAGAGAGAGAATTAAGACTCAACAGTGGTGAAATGTTTGTCAACTTTAACATTTCGGACTAAGCATTGATCGATCAAATATGGCTAGATAATCAGCGATAGTTTATCGATTTTGTTTCTAAATTCTATTCAATTTAGGTAGTTGTATGTAGCTTATGGTTACCGTACTTAGCAAAAATAATTATCAGGCAACATGCAAGGCGACACTAGAACTATAAACAGAAAAACTGTTCATGGAGTGGTGTAGAGAAAAACAAGCAACAGTTTTCAAAATAATCATGCAAAGCGGAACTTTACTTTTAAAAACTGTATTTTTGTCCAACTACATACAACACAAGCTTGCCTGGATACAATTTTTAGCAATGTCAGCATTTTTGCAATAGACAAGCTAGGAACGAAAAAATTACGAATGTTTAGTTCATTAAAAATGACAACAAAAACGAGATCAAACAGTAAATGTAAAGGTAAAGCGCAATTGAACTTACAGTAAATATGGTAACAAATGCTAAATTATTTCATGCATCAGCTTACATAAAACGTACAAGGTGGTCTGGCGCATCGATCTGCTCACATTTAATGATATATGGTATTAAATATCATAAGCCAACACTTGATTTTAAAGTTCTGGTCATAAAACAAACAGTACAACCACACAAAATGCCTTAATTAAATTAATATCAAATTAAGTCGGCCATTTTATACAGATCTTTGAGAGCACCGATGAAATAACAAATAAAACTAAGAACGTTTACAGCATTTCTGAAACACCTCAGAACAAGTGCGAAACCCGAGAATTTATTGAAACACGAAGACTACCTCTACATGAATATTTTATTCAAAAACCAATACTAGATAAACAAGTGGAGGAGTTGTGAGTTTGTGCAATGTACGCAACCATTTGCATAGTTTGAATAAAACAATTTATCGCAGGATAAAGGTATGAAATCAGAATAATTTCAAATTCATATCAAGTCTATTAGAAGTGTACAGGTTGAACAACACATAAATGAGCACGACAGTAGCCAATTGTACTGGCTCTGCGCGAAACAATGACTGTAACTACTTACTTTACAATTCAGTCTTCGTGTGTAAGTGTTTAAAATGAACAAATACAAATATATGCAAAGCCACGATCTTGTACAAAATCACAATATAATATACTTAAATTAGGCTTATTTCTCTATATTAGTTTTATTGATGGCATTAAATAGTTTTCTATATAATAAATGAAGGCAAAACTATGATTGCACTAAGTGATGTCACCTTAATTCTATGCATACAGAATAACACATTGTGGGCAGATTACGAGTAATTCCCTCGCTATAATGCAAATATAGACAAAGAAGCCTATATTCACCGGCATGCATTGATGCGCGTTTGTTCATGTTTACCTTATTGAGAGAGTATTTCTCGAAATATGTCTTCTATTTGCTTGCTACAGGTCGAATGAAATATGCGTATCCTCAATTATTGGCAATATGTAGTCTAAAAGAAGCAATTAATTTTTCCAAAAGTATTCTTGAAACCAACAAGTATTTAACAAAGAAAACCGACGAAATAAAACCTTATTCTCTATTGACATATTGCATTAGATTTAATTCTAGTTAAAGTCGCCAAACTATCATCTCAGCATAACCAGCATGATCGGGTGACACTTGACTGCTTTATAACTAATAAAAATAAACTAAGCGTGGATTTTAAATAGAATAAAGTCTCCCATTTCCATGTAGAGTCACATGGTAATTATGAGACTGGTATTAAGTAAAAAGTAAAATATGCTTTGATTTATAAAATTCAGAGTTAATAAAACATAAATTGCAGACAATATATATATATATAAATATATATATATATATATATATATATATATATATATATATATATATATATATATATACATCGGAGCCGAAGCAACAACTAATTTAGGCAGGTAAGACTTTTGAATTTGATTTATTCTGCTAAATCACGTGATTTTCAGCATTTACTCATCTGCATAATTTAATGAATAGTGAATTTCTAGTAGGACTTTCAATTAATATTGTGATAATCATGAATGTGTAAGTGTTTAAATATATATATATATATATATATATCGATATATAGACATGTACGAATATATGAAAATAACATTTATTGAATCTGTTACTTTTAAACATAAATCGTTTATGTAAACATGCGTGCAATACAAACACGCGATACGCAGGATTCCGTTTACATTGTGCGAATATACAATCGAAGTTAATCTGCAATAGAATATTTTTTCTGACTATTTAATTAGGCCTTAAGGATATGTTGTTGATAACGAGATATCAATGTCGCACCTACTTGTTCGTTTCAAAACAGATAGCTTATTTTCACAAACAAGTATTCAGCTCAAACGTGGTTCAAGAAAACCGATTATATGGGATCGATCTTATCAAAAGAAAAAAATTGTTAAAAATTTAAAAAATGTCTTGCCGTGCATCTTATAATGAAATATTCGTTAAAGCAGGCTAAACCTATACATTAAAATTCATTAACCATGTAGATCTATTTGAAATTGATGATAATATCAACATGAACCACTCATACAAACTCGCGAATTTGCATTGTAAAAGTTAAACATGTGAAATAACTTATTCACTGTAGTGTCTAACGAGGATTGATATGTTTACGACAATATTATTCACATTTTTTTCCATAAGCTATCAACATACCATAAAACAATTGAAAAATCGTTTAGTTGGCTAGCTTAACTACGATTAAGTTTTTTCTTAAACTACTTCGATAACAAATAATAGCATTAAAACTAGCAGACATGCGTCACGTGTGTGTACATTTATGATTAAATAATAATGTGTTGAGAAAATGAAAACACGACCGAAAACATTAGTTGAATTAAATGTTCAAAAAATCTTGAAAAGTAAACAGAAACAAATAAACCATTAGAAAACGGAAAAACAAAATAGTATAAATCTGAAAAACACGATGTTTCTTCTATAAATGACGCGTAGCATTTTAAAATAATTAATTTAATCGTATCATTATGAATATATGTGCACATATATGCATTTATTTAAGGAATACTATAAAAGACCCAATGTAGTATGTATCTTAATGGCAAGAAACAGGATACGTTACATTCAATACTGGATATCGCGTCGAGCGACTGTTATGCATAACCAATTCCCGTTCTGTATATATATATATATATATATATATATATATATATATATATATATAGACAAGCGAAAAAAGCAGTTTGGTAAAGGCAAACTATCGACTAGGCCCAACAGAAATGAAGCACGCATCTAGATCAAGGTGGAGCTATATTTACGCCAAATAATGAATTTTTTATTCCCCCTATTCTATTAAATTATGACAACCATATAAAAATATTTAATAAAATATTTTTCCGATAGTTATATATATAGGAAAGCGTAACTTCATATATTCTATGGCTTTCGTAAAATACTTGGGAGTATATTAATCTAAAATGAAAAATCTTAACCATTTATTTATAATACGAATTTCTCTTAAAAACTGGAAAAAGAAATTGCACAATTTTCAAACAAGTTAGTTTTAATCATTGAAAAAAGATTAAGCGAAACAATCATGAAAACAAAATCAATAAAGCAGTACATATTTACATTACAGTAGCATGAAGCTGTTCTGTTTTAACCAGGCAAACCTTTAATTTCTCTAATAAAATAAAGATATAATCGGCAGTGTAAAAGTGCACAAAAGTAACCAAATGGTTGATAGAATTAGAACGATAATGAAAGTATTTGTTTATTACACATGATACAATAATCAATTACTTATGCATCAATTATGAAAAAAATAGTGAAAAATTTAAAAAGGTTGTGTTTAAAATGAAAGAGAAAAACAACTTAATTAAGCCAGAGGAAGCAAAAAAACTACTTTGATGAAAATTTCCGAAACAAAGGCAGTCAAAACGTTGCATTAAAATACATTATAACTATCTTTTAATGATTCTGCCAGAGGCTAAACCGAATGGCTTTGGCTGGCGTTAAAACTGAATGAAAAAACTGCATTAAGATATTATTTCTTTTAAAAAGAAGTTATAATTTCTAGAGAATATGGCAAACAGCTAATATCGTTTAAATTTGCATTTAAAAAATTAATCAATAAAATGTTATATGTAATGGTGCTCAAGAGTGCTTATGTTTAGCAAAAAACTAGCTTAACCAGACCCAGGAGATTATGGCAAATACATAAGGTCCAAAGGGGACAAAAAAATTGACGCATGCGGTTCGTGCTTACTGGATAGTCATTCGTAGGTACCAGCACTACATCGAAAACCCATCATATATTTAGTCAACTAATAACGGAAAAATGCCTTAGGTTTGAGGCATGGCGGTAGATCTTATTGAGAAACCAACAAGCTCAAAACACAGGCGTTCAATAGATTATATGTCTTAGGTTCATACTTATTTGGGAATTAGTGCGGCATGAATAATATATCGTACGAAACCTGCAAATACTGAACGAATTGGAAAAAGATTCTAAAACACTGTACAAAAGAAGGGTCAATGATACGCATACATACATGCAAGGAAATCTGTGTACAAAAATGTAAACATGTACACACTAAGATACATCAATACACACACATGTGAATATAAAAGCACATATAAACACACACATGAATGCATACATACCTACAAACATGCAACAAACATAAACATAAAAAAGACTTTTCTCACGGAGACGGTTCCACAGGAATCTATGAATCTAACGATTAATAAAGAACGCATTGCCGCTAGAAGGGTTAAAAGTCAGTAAAATTCGTTGAGTGTAGAACTTGCATACCATAGCGAATATGCGGCTCCAATTCAAAGGAGGCAGCACTTCCAAATAATTCTTTCCTATATTTCCCACGGGTTAATGTATATATATATATATATATATATATTAGCAAAGTATATAGAGACATCTAGTAGCAGAATCGGCTAAAGCATCATAATTAGTTCTACCATTAGAGATGGTTAGCAATAAAGTTGCTGAACGGCCGCCGATCAGAAAAATGAAAATTGTTTCGGCTTAGGAAAAGAAACGAAAGTACAATTTAGTGTCATATTAATTGTAAAGATTTTTTGATTACAAAGATTGTTATTACGACTTAAACTCACGACAACAATGCAGTTTTACAGAAAGTAAAATAATCTAGTCTACTGCCCGATCCTTACTGAAAGCAAAACCTTTATAACTTGGACAGTAAGAAGATTTAACTAATGCATCCATTGTCACGAAGGCATCAACTCACACTATGAAAAAGCAATCCGGTGATCCGTTGCGTTTCAGACATAAAAATGAATCAGAATGTAGTAGTTAATCTGCAATACATCATGCTGATCCAAATCAGTTTTAGATCACGATGACTCGCAAATATTAAGTCACAAGGGAAAATTAGTTTCAGTGCATTATTCAATATCAAATCATGATCTATTCTAAAGGCGTACACTGTCTTAGTAGAATTAATAATACTTTAAAGTATATCTTACGCTAATTTACAATTTTCAAACCTATCTAACATAGAAACTGTCACATAAATTAATAACAGAGTGAATATTGCGGTATTAATCCAAAACTGAAAGCAGTTGACGAACATTTAAAGTAACATGCATAAGAAATTATTTTAGAATCATCAAATAGCATTAATAGAAGTTTTTAAATGGCCTAGTATATTAAGTCTACGACGGAATAATTTTTACATTGCGTTGAGGCGATTCTATTTAAAAAACAGAAATTTTGCAATTTGTTGAGGCCGTGAAATTGCAATTTATTATATTAGGCTTCTGAAGCAGATTTTATTGCTCTAATGATTTGGCTCACGACTACGTAACTCATCTTAATGTAAAAAAATATGACCTCACACAACGAAAAGTATTTACGCATACACAAGCTTGAACAATTGAAACAATAAAAGTATGATTCCAAAGCCAAATCAAATGGACAGCAACTATATCATTGCAGCAGATTAATCGGCCATAATAATACAACACAGTTACAGGAAATCTACAGACTCCTTAGGTTTTACAGTCAATGTAAATGCTTTCCCAAACACCAATGTGTGTAATATTGCTATTTAAAAATATCCATAAATAAAGCTATATCTATGTACGCATAAATGTGCATACATTTTCGTAAGAAAAAATTCAACAAAGACGCACAGAATAATAAAGTAATTAATATGGAATAGCAGCCTTAGAGCAATTCATTGGAGGAAACCAATAGCAAACAATAGCATGATCAGGATATGTAGCATTTTTGGTTACATCATGAAAAAAAGTATATATACTGCAAGCTGTTGCAACCACAATTGTTCACAATCACGTAGTTGATAATTATAGAAATATATATATATATATATATATATATATATATATATATATATATATATATATATATATCACAAACCAGATGTTTCAATATAAATAAACATTACTCCTATCCAAACTATATTGAGAATCTGCAACAAACTAAAAAATATTTTTGGTAGAATTTAATATGAATACTAAAGTTAGATGTTTTCATCGGACAAGAAATTTCTATTATCAACGAAAGACAACATCACACAGTGCAAAAATCATTCAAAACTAGACCAAAGACACTGATTGTCTACAGGTTAAAAAGCTGCAACATTTCTAAGATGTGAAGCCCGACATACTTACATGGTAAACAAATCGAAACAAAATGGAGGAAAAGAAGATAACACAGAGAAAGGTGGCAAAAAGTAAACCTCGTTGTTTGAACACGCTGACTGAAATAAAATTATAAAATCGACTCAAAGTAGAAACACAATTTTGCATCGTTGGTGACGATTAAACTGGAAATGTTGATAAAATAGCATGTTTTATTTTAAAATTGGAAATAATATATCAGACAATCACTACTGTGAGGGTGTAACTAGCATAACATCTACATATATCTCATAGCTAAATTGGCTTGTAGAGAACGGTGGAGACGTATTTCTGCCTGTATCGTGTAATAGCTGAAAGCACAATAACCCCGTCCTAAAAATGTAAAATTCAAAAGAAAAAATAAGGTCATGAAGAGACAAGCTGATGAATTAATATCTGGTCTTTATTGATTTAACAACTTAGCGCATTAGAAAATTGTAACTTTATGAGCCATAAAGATCAAACAGGTTAAAAAACATAATGTCTTACCCCTTGTGCAATGCCAGGAGCACAGGAGCAAAGTTTGTAAAGCACTTACCTTAATTGAAAGGGCGTACATGTGATTGACCATAACGTGATTCGGTTGTGGTAGAATATTAGGATCCGTGTTCATGCTGGTTTCCTTGTTTAAAATGACCTAGAATAAATTAGACAAAATGATGAAGTAATCGCTAACCTTTCGCAAGAACATTTCAATGCAGACGATTTTAAATGTACAAAAGTTTCGACTGATAGTACATGAAATAGAGAATTTAAACTATCACGACAAGACATTATAGAAAGCTGGGAAATTTTGGCAATTATCGACCGACTTTGATAACTAATCGGACATTAAATCTGTCTAATATAAAAGTTGTTAATGAGAATCAACTTGAAATCCTTATTCGTGGTTTGAACACAGCAATACCGATTAAGAAATCAAAAAACAACAAGACAAATACTGAGACCATTAAAATAGCAAAACTCCTCTCAGGCAAAGACAACTTAAAATTATAATTGGACAGCCACAATTGTGTTAATTCATTAAGAGGATAAAAAAAGCACAATTTTTGAAGTTCAATCTCAGAAAATCGTTAATAACAAACGATGTGATAAGTCTATAAGCTGTCAAAGGAGGAACGATTTTTCCGATGAGTAAATGTGATGTATGAATAACTATCCAATATAGAGGTATACACCAAGATAAATAAAACCCTATTGAAAAGTTGCCAGAAGTGAAATTATTTATAAATTATATGATTCATAATAGCGAATTAAATCAAGCACACTGTAATAAGACAATACAAGAATACAGTTACACACCGAGTATATGGTTACGTATAAACCAAGTAATCATTTTAAAATTATTGTTTAGATCCAGCACTTCTTAGCACAGAATACGTCCAAGGTTCCTTGTCATAGAATAAAGAAATATTTGTACTTTTTAGACTAAAATTTGATGAATATATACCATTTGGTTTAGATTGTCAATAAAAGTGAATTACATGAAAACGATAGGTTGGCGAGCATAGATAAACTAGTACCAAAAACGCGAATATTTTCAGTGTTTCATGGATGACCAGCTGGTAATATTAGCAGGAAAAAGGAACTTTTAAAGCGAACTTGAATTTTTCCAATGAGACAAACATTGGCAGTTTCGATAATCAAAAATTACATGGAGAAACCGCATTATATTTTTATAAAACCCCTAAAAATCAGTTCCTTTGTACGATTTTTTGTTGATATATTAGTTATTTTGAATCATGGAGAGAAAATGATAAATTTATCAAACTTGGACAATCAGGTGAGTGAACTCAAATTTAAGCATGAAAATGAATAATATGCGGTGAATTACCATTTCTGAACTTCCATTTATTTAGAATAGATGCAAAATTAGAAAGAGTACTTTGTATTTAACCAGTCCTCGAACAACATAACAAAACTACCGCCACTCGCAACACACTGACGCGTTTCAACCTTCCATGATCATCAACAGAGTACGTCGACAAACTGACCAGTGAGGATCAAACCGCAATGCATATATATGGAAATCAAATTTAGATATGCGGCACTCACCTCTAGCAATCTCGCATACATTGAACTTGACTGGAAATGTTGTCTGCACAATTTCTATGCAATCACGCATATCTAAATTTAATTTCCATATATATTCAATGCGGTTTGATCCTCGATAGTCAGTTTACCGTCGTACTCTGATGATGATCGTGGAAGGTCGAACCGCGTCAGTGTGTTGCGGCTGGCGGTAGTTTTGTTATGTTGTTCGACGAGTGGTTAAATACCCCGCACAATATATTATTGCTAAATTCTATTGCCTATATATGTATGTGGCAAAAGCTGCAAACAGTTAATATTTGTGACTGCATAGAAATTGTTCGGCCGGCACACCCAGTCAAGTTCACTTTATGCAAGACTAGTAGAGGTGCGAGCCGCATATCTAATTCTATTTTACATATATATGCATTGCGGTTTATTCCTCGCAAGTCAGTTTTCCGTCTTACTCTGATAATGATCACGGAAGATCGTAACGCTTCATTACGTGTGACTGACAGTAGTGTTTCTCCGTTTTCCGCAGACTATTTAAATGCAATGTGAAAAATCAATGATTTTTATTTAAAAATAGATGTTTGTAGGAAGGATAGTTCCTTAGGTATTTTTCTTAAATTCGAGTCAAATCAACCTAACAGAACGAAAATCGATACCCTAAAATCAATGACAATTAGAAGCCAGACATTGACAGATAGATATAGCTCATTGGATAGACTACGAGATAATGTGTACTCTCTAAAGTTAATAGGATAAAGCAGCAGATACAAAAAAGGATATTCCACAGGAAAACGGTGGAAAATGAACCATCAAATTTAAGTTTGTGCATTATAAAGTATTTATTGGCTATGGCCGCTAAAAAGACAAACTTCAAGCACACAAACTTGATTTAAAGAATTGTTACCACCACACGCGCAATCAATTATTGTTTAAATCTAATATAAGTTTCAGACAAATAGTTGATATAGGTAATAAAACTAAATAATCATTGATTGCACGGGTAGTAGTAAAGGTTAATAAATTAAGTTTGCGAGCTTGAAGTAAACGCTCTTCCTGTAGTATTCAACCAGTCGTCGAACAGCAGCTTTTATTGTTCCAGTAGTTCTCTATCTTTAATATGTTTCGGCTACCTTCATCGGTAGCGTTCTTCAGATGGTCCATCCTCAAAAGTTTAACAAATGAAACTAGTGAAGCAAGCACGTTATTTCCTCTGGCATATTATTTATACTTCAGACTGATCTTTCACTAGATATGTACGTGTCACATGTGCGTGTGCATTTCCGAAACTGTTATTTTCATCTAACCAAGTGAGACTAGAGTGGCTGAGTAATAATTTACCATTTGCATGCGTTAACAATTCGTTTTCTACACTCAAAGTAAAATGAAAAACTGAGCTTGCCCTCACATTATCTGGTGGGAGGAGACCTATAATTCAGAAACACTCGTCATAAAAACATGCCATGAGTGATAAAACTAGAAGTCCGAATGACCAATGCACGTGTTAAATTTCAATTCAAACAACTCCAGTTGTACTCAAGATAGACTAGTTAATAGCAGTTATTGGCATACCATTAAATAGGCACACGCCACGCATCTGCATTTGTATGTGTATACATAGCTAAAAAAATTCAGTTGAATGTAATTAATACACATGTACGTACATCTAAATAAAACTGCAGTCAATAGACATTAATTCACCTTTTGCACGCGCCAAACAAATTATTACTTCTAAATATTGTATTATTAGAATAAACTCAATAGGTAGGGTGAGGATGCAAGACACAAAATAAGTGTTCAAACCACTAAGTTTAAAATCAAACGAGCAGTTAGAGATGAAATTCAGAAAGACTATATTCTTAATAATTGATTAGCCACAAATGGAATAATAAGCCCACTAATAAGTCAATCTTTATCCGATATTCTTTATCTTTTACTGCAGCTAGCTTCAGTTTCCAATTCTTACAATCGCATTATCCTGCCATTAGCTAATACGGTATTCCAAATCGAATCTAACGATTTATCAACAGCTATTTAATTCATAATATTATCTCTAGATTTAATTTCAGTAGATTCTATAATCAATCTCGTCACCCTATCACGACTACATATTGATACACGTTTGCGTTCATCCCAGTTGATAGTATTTCCAATCTTCACTACATGACGAGCAAGTACGTTGGTGAGACCATGCGCTCAATCAAAGTTAGAAGAGGTGAACATAAAGCTGCGTGTAAGTATGGACATATTGCTAAATCTGATCTTGCTCGTCATGTAGTGAAGATTGGGCATACTATCAACTGGGACGAATGCAAGCGCATAACATTATATAGAGTCGTAGTAGGGTGATGAGATTGATTAAAGAATCAAATGAAATTAAATCTGGAGATAATATAATGAATGAAGCAACTGTTGAAAAATCTTTAGGTTCGATTCAGAATACTGCATTAGCTAATGGCAGGAAAAGGCGATTGTACGAATTGGAAAATTAAGCTAGCTCCAGTAAAAGATTAGGAACATCGGATTAAGATTTTATTATTCTTCAAGTAATGACTAATCAATTATTAAGACTATAGTCTTTCTAAATTTCATCTCTAACTACTCGTTTGACTTTATATCTTAGTGATTTGAACACTTATTTTGTCTTGCACCCCCACTCTACCTATTGGGATCATTCTAATAATACATTATTTAAAATATTTGGAAGTAATAATTAGTCTGGCGCGAGTAAAAGGTAAATTAATGACTATTGACTACAGTTTCATTTAGATGTACGCACATGTGTATCAATTATATTCAACTGAATTTTTTAGTTTTGTATACACATACACATGCACATGCGTGGCGTGCGCCTATTTAATGGTATGCCAATAACTGTTATTAACTTGTCTATCTTGAGTGCAACCTTAGTGGTTTGAATTGAAATTTAACATGTGCATTGGTCTTTCGGACTTCTACTTTTATCACTCATGGCATGTTTTTATGACGAGTGTTTCTGAATTATTGGTCTCCCCCCACCAGATAGTGTGAGGGCAATCTCAGTTACGTCATTTTACATCGAGTGTATAAAACGAATAGCTAACGCATGCAAATGGTAAATTCTAATTCAGCTACTCTAGTCTCACTTAGTTAAATGAAAATAAGTTACGAAAATGCACACACACACATGTGACACGCGAAAAGCATTAATAATATGGCTAGAGGAAATAACGTGATCGCTTTATTAGTTTCATTTGTTAAACTTGTGAGGATGGACAAACTGAAGGAGGCTACCGATAAAGGTAGCCAAGATATATTAGAGAAAGAAAACTACTGGAACAATAAAAGCTGCGTTAGTCAAAACGCGGATCAGATAATTGAAATTAATCCTGTTACGCAAAAACAATATTCATTCAAGATAGTTGATAGTTTGCTTTTGAATAATTTATTCGCCGGGTAATGATTGTTAAATATTTTGGAAACGTATTATGTGTTGAAATAATTATCTCGCACTCACCCACAATTCTCTTTTATGTTTTTAATTGATATTTAGATCGACACGACAGGCGTCTTCCCCACAATTTGTGCTCTTCATTTTAACAGTAAACCAATTTCCAAATCACCAACTACTGTAATGTCTAAATGAGAATTCGCTCATAATTTATGCACTTTCAGATTAATTTCTATCAAGGAAAACCATAATAACTGCATTTTTTGGCTTGAACGCATATCACTTTTACAAAATGCAACACACACACACATGCTTACATTTATTTGAGATATATTCTTGTTCACATTTCTGGTAAGTGTGAATACATGGTCCGGGTCGAAACGCGTATCAAAACGAACAAAAGTCCTGGATGCAACCATAGCATGTATAACTTACTGGTAAATTATGTTTACCTAGTTTTCCGGGAGCTGAGCGAGGTCTTATTGAGCAACGGTTTACACAGCGTCCGAAGCTTTTCTATTCAAATATAATCTGTGCTACGCGAAACTATTCAACAGTCTTTCATGCGCACGTGGCTTAATGTATCTGCCACATTGAAAAAATGGAGCGTCGCTTAATCGCCGAACTTGCTCATTTACTCTTCATCTATAAACAAGAAAATAACCCAACTGTTACAGAGCCTACGTCGGAGTAGTAAAGCGTTCCTGCTGCAATTAATGTGAGTATGTGCAGATACTAAGAAAAGGCAAAATTAATTAAGGATTATAGCATTAATTTTAGTACACATCTTCAAAAGTGCCACTCAAAGTCGGCCGCTAATAAAGATCCATTCAGTTAAAGAAGTTTTAGATCGTGAGCTAATGGAAATACGGACTCACCATTGTCCGGTTAAAGAAATTTCTGTGGTAACAAAGGTTCAACGCCAATAACGCGTAGATAAGTATGGTGCATCAAATTCTGAAACGCTCGTAGCATCCTGTATTCTTGTTTCAGATACACAACATATATCAATTTCTAATTTACTCAACGTCCGTGATGCCAAATAAGTTATAATGTAATCACAATAAGCGCACTGACGTGAAAACAAATCCTAGGCTTAGTGAGTCTTAGTTTACTTTAACTATTTTCGATATTTTGCAATCCGACATAGGACTCAGTGATTTGATCAGTATCTGCCATATCCACAGTATCTACAAGAAAGTATTTGTTAAATAGTAAAAAGAATCGTGAATGAAATGAGGCCGAATCGGAAAATGAGGTCCCTGTTATCGACTTAATTGGATAATCTACATTGCACGATTTAGCAAATAAGGCAACCATGTTCTATTCTGCGCGTACGCCGATGCATGTATAGATCAATTATTAAACGAACATTGGTTGCGCGGGCAGTGATAACAATTACCATAATCAAGATTGTGATCTTGATTTAAGCATCTGACCCATTAATTACTTACATATGTCAGTAAAAAAACTAAGAAATTTTGAGAGTGTAAGAAAGGCAATTCATTTAGTAGACCAGTTACTTCCTTATTGAGAACTCATCGTGTACTGGACAGACTTTTCCGCGGACAGGACTCAACCCTGGGCACGTCTTCTTCGGAATCTGGTGCTCTAACCACTGAGCCACCCTGCCGCACACTACACAATAATTTCAGTTATATACTAACTAATGTAACTTGGTTAGTCTATTGTTCCTTAAGGTGGAGCTTATATGGCATCCATTTAGACACAAAGTTCCAACTAACCATTCCCAATCTGTCATCAATGAACAGACACCACACTACATGTGGAAGTGGTATTGAAATGAACATTTATATAATTAAAAAATCATTCGTTGCGAGGGCGGTGATAACAATTACTATAATCAAGGTTGTGATCTTGATTTAAGCACCTGACCAATTAATTACACACATGTCAGTATAAACTAAGAATTGTATAGTGTAGAAAAGGCAATTCATCCAGGAGACCGGGTTCGTCCTTATTGGGAACTCATCATTTACTGGCCAAATTGATTACTTACATATGTCAGCCACCCTGCCGCACACCACACACAGTTTTCAGTTATATACTAACTAGTGTAACTTGGTGTTTTCCTTTTTTTTCTTGATTATAGTAATGTTTATCACCGCCCTGAATATTGAATGTGAAAGACAATCTTATTGATAGTCAAATAATTTACTCTCTCATGGATTACATATATTATAGTCACCCCTTTAAATAAAATAATTAATTATAAATTTATTTTGGTTTATCCTTAAGAAATTAGATGCAAGCGCTACAGTAAATAATTGGATTATGCCATAAGTAAACTCAGATAAACAAATGAACTTTTAAGTTAAGATTATATGTAGAACTAGAAAATGTGGTTGCAAAACACCCAACTTCGTATCATTAGTGTTTAAATTAAACAAAAATCATTTGGTATTAGCGTGGTATTTTACATTTGACTTAAAGAATTTATAATACTTGGAAAAACAACTTAAATTTACTTGCAAAAGATGCGGAGGTAAGGATGGTGGGACTAAGGACTTTTTCGCTTCAGCAGACTGTGAAACAGATACAGCAGCAGCTGGGTTTGGTGGAATCACTTGTCCATATTCGCCTGGAGGCGAGCTTCCACTCCCTGTTATTGTACAAAGAAAAAAGGAATTTCATTGTAAAATGTTTTGTAATATTATTGATATAAACGGTTAGACATAAAAAATCTTATATCCCATACTATATCAAATTTTGCAAATAAAATATTTATTTTAACTTTTCACACTGTATAAATCTAAATGTGTCCAACAAGATCATAATGAAGAATTCGGATCCAAAGCTTGATAAAGTGCTGCACCATGCTATTCCAACATTCGTCAACGAAATTTTTAACCTTGTATTCCTTATAGTACACAACATATCGGCTTCTGTCTTTGTCGAACTTTGAAAACCATTCTTTAATCGCTCATCTGCGCCTCAAATCGACGGATTTCAAGTCAAGTAAAACTATTGGTCTTAATATCTGACACTGGAACATGAGAGATTAACGATTATAGCTGTCATCAACCTTAAGGCTCTCACAATGAACATATTTGCTTAGTTTAGTTTAGGAGGTTTTAACGAGTGGAATAATTTACTGGTCAATAAGTGCTATCCGTCCAAAGTTGAATATGCGATCGACATAGCATATACTTAAGAAAAACTAACTACGTTAATTTGAGAAATTTCTAAAAAAAAGCTACTAAAGCATCCAGCTTACCTAGCTGTGGTATTGAATGCTTGTTGAATCCCGACTTCTTACGGTTTGACATCTGTATTGAAATTTAATTACCTGTACATTTCTATAGATTTCACTTGATTTAACCTTTACTGCTTTCAAAGTGACCATGTAGGAAGCCATGTCGTAAGTGTAGGTGCACAGTAGACTCTCAATTATATATATTTTTTGAAGAATAAATTAATACTGGCTATTTAAAATCGTTCCATATCATGTATCACGGTCTTCCATCAATAAATTACACAAATTAATTAATTATCTAATTAATATATAGTAAAACTCTATAACCAGTGTTATATTTAGTCAGACCGCTACAACTACCATAAATGCTATTAGCTTAGTTAATAAACAAACATAAAAACAGTTTATCTTGCAACACGGCAGGAATGCGGCAGTAAGCGTAGTCTAACAGCACTTCAACAGATATGTTTCGCAGTCAAAATCCTTTTGCATGCTTACTAGTGCTCTGTTAACCTATTGTGATTATTATAAATAAATATCAGTAAATATGCTACCTATTGCAAACGACTCAATTAGCGCTGAAGTGACCCCTCAAAATTGTTACGGGGTGGACATCAATACTGCTGATTCTGATCAAATGGTAGACCTCCAGTCTCACGAGAAATCGCAAAGCCAAAGGAGTCGATGGCGTTTCTTCTAGTTTTTATATTCGAAAAGACAAAAGGTTCCCAAGGATCTCCACAAGTTAATTATAGCAATCTTGAAGGGGGAATCTGTCGCAAACAAGTGGAAGTAATCCACAAAAAGGTCACACAAGCAATCCTGCCAATTATAATGGTATCAGTTTGCTCTGTGCTCGGTCAAATGTGATCACTGTTATAATTCTAAGAAGTATTCGGGAATAGCGAAAGAAGTGAACTAGACAAATTCAATAAAGGTTTCGTCCGGGAACGCATACCATACTGTACAATGATAAACTAAGAGGAAAAATCTTGATTCCTTTACATTTTCATGTGCACAGCTTGTTTTTTTTCATTGATTCATTGGTTCTCACTGGTCCAGTGACTCTGAAGCTGTTATTAAACTGCTTGTCCGGAAATGTTTGTGAATGAAGACTTACAGGACAAGCAGTGTCAGGACGACTTCCGAGTCACGAGATCAGTGAGAACCCATCAATCAATGGAAAAACAAGCTGTGCACCTGGAAATGTAAAGGAATCTAGATTTCACCGACCTACGAGTGCGATCAACTGTTACGAAACCGTCAATTGTGATATCAGCTCGAACGATGAAAGCACTACGCAAATGCTAATTCATTTTAAGGAAAATATCAAAGCTAAGAAGCAATTGAAATGCCTACAAGAGGTAAGAATCTAGCGACAAGCAGGGTCCAATAGGGCAGACTAGTTAGTTCTGCCCAATTGACAGATTGCTTTTTTAACTCGCCGTGCAAGAAATCAAGATCTCTGTTTATGCACGTATGCAACCAAGCTAACCTTTAAAGTTTAAGGTGCAAACATTGCAGCAGGAAATTCAAATAAATAATCAAAATAAAAATTACTCGCGTAAATATAAATGGTACTGCAGCGGTATAGAATAAGGGAAGGCGACGAATTACATTCCTAACTACTGAAAAGCACAGCGTAAAGAATTAAATTACATTTAGATAACTTTTAAATTTAAGATTAATTTGATGCATAAAACATCAAAATAAACATCTGACTATATAAAATATTTAAAGACAAACTATATGAGGAAAAACAGATTAAGAAAAAGTTACAAAATGAGATTGCAACCCACCTGCCAAACTACTAGCAAGATCAACAGGAGCACCAGGGATGGAAATAGGTTGACTGCCTGATGGTACAGAGGAAGAAATGTCTCCACCTTGTGTATTCGAAGCAGAGTTACCCGAATTCTTCGAGTGTGCCATATCATGTGAAAGTGCAGCCAGCACGTTACAATCAGACGGCTTTACTGATATGACGTTGTTATATACACCTGTTGTACCTACAATTGTACTCTTTCCGCAAAATAAAATTTTATAAAACAAGGTCAATATAAAGCCAAGCTCCAGTAATGTTATAAGTAAATAAATGTAAAAAGTAATGCATGTAGCCGAGGCATCACATAATAATAACAAACTTCAATCAAATTGCTAAATGTAAAATAATAATTTAAAAAAGTATACATTGACGCGGTAACACCGCGGAAACCGTTTTGCTAAATTTTAAATACACACGTAAAGTATTTCATAACAAGTTAAAATAGTGCGCTTATTACAGTGATTACATCATACCGAGCGAATAATTGACCTATATCGTAAACAATGAAGCCCAGCCACGACAGCGCAGATGTACCTTATCTAAGGGTTGAACATATTATCGGAAATGATGCACGTAACTGCGAGCAAATTAAGTAAATGGTATCCTAAAACAGTGACATATATCGATGTCTAAGTTGTGTAATCAGATGCAAAAATGAAAGGCAATTAGGAAGTAAAGGTAAGGCTAAAAATTCTTTTCTTGAATAATGCAAACAGTGACCCAACCAATTCAATTGTCAATCAATAATAAGATTTGATGGAAACTGCACATCAAAGACTGGCTGAATAGAGCTCGTCGGCTCGTAAGATTTTTTTCATTAATGCCTCCTGACTCTCAATTGGCAATGAGCTAAAACAGCCAAAGCGATTAACTCGGTTTACAACGTTAAATAGATACTGGTAGCTAAAGTGAGATATCTCCTGTTTCTGTGCCATTAAGTATGTTCGACATTACACTTAACTCAAAGATATTGAGCTTGGTGAGATAGACAGATGATTCCAGAGTGGTTTGCAAAATATCTTAGAGGCCGTTACATGAAGGATAAAACGTTCGGATATCTCGGTATAAGCCGGACATGCTAGTGCCATTAGAAATCAGAGGTAGAGGAGTTCATAGAAGACTAACAACAGGGAGCAGTTCACACAACTAGACTTAATTAAACTTGAAAAGCGCTTTGATGTAATTTCGCAACTTTCACAGGATAACACATCTTTAGTTACAGACATACGGTCAGCAACCAGGTTGGTATGTACTTCGACAAGCTCGACTTCAATATCATACTGCAACAATTGACCGAGCACTGGCGTTACAGTCGTCAGTTTCAATCCCAATGCGAAACTGTGTTTGATTTTAATATCTTAATTTTATAGATTAATATATATTTTTTATGTGAACTATTGATATATATATATATAGCGCCATGAAAAAACTTGTATGTGGTTTGTGAATAATGAGAATTTAATCTGACATGGGAGCCAACCTAGCAATATTTTATGGTAAGTAAAAATCCTAAAAAATTGTAGTAATGCCTTCTATGTGGCCAAAAATAAGTCTTTTAATGAAACCTACAAATGTATATAACATAGATGCATTGCTCAGGAATAAGGAGATTAAGATTGTGAACTATGTTCCCAGGGGAATGTCGAATATCGTACTGAAGACATGGACAACTTAGTAAATATCAATGAGAAGGCTGTCTCTTTCCATGGTTAGTAAGGTACAACCAAAAGAGCAGAACATGACCAATAAAGAGGAATAGCTTTTCGAGACAGCAGAGGACCTTCGCTTGTGCGAGCCACCTATACAACAGTGTGCAATAGTGCGCAGGAAGGGGGCCAATACCAAATTTACTTAATGGGAAAATATACCGTTCCGCTATTGGTTCCGAGCAAGATCCAGGTTTCTGTAGAGCAGTTTTAGCGACTGCGTGGAAATAAGTATGCACTGAAGTGTAATGGAAAAAAGCGGGCACATGAAATTCCTATAGTTAAGCTGACAAAGCGTGACCGGTAGAAGGCAGATATATGTCTTCATAACAAGAATAGTGTGTGTAGATCCAGTGATGGCCTTTAAACGCCCCAATAGGACATTCAAGTTTGTGCACACAGAGATAGGATGCTTCGCATGCCCGACGAAGACCAGTAGTCTTTCAGGGTTATATGAGGACTTTAAAGGCACGCTAGGTCGCCCATTTCTAGTGCGGATGGTTTGTATTCGTAGATTTCCTTTTCTTAGATAGCCTGCCAACGAAGACGGATGGACATTATCTGCCCAGATGCGTTAAACACCCCCAGTTCAAGCTCAATGCCTAAACATGCTTTTTCTACTTCCGCAAGTCCGGCTGCAATTTATTTATCAATAAAGAATAGCATGTGGTTAACTTCCTCTGTTGTTGCATTTAGTAATTATCTTAAATGCTACGTCTGGAGAACAAACGTGTGACGTTTCAACGATGTGTTGCGCAATTGCAGACATGTATTCACCATTTGGTTTAAAACAGGTGTTTATTTGCAATGTTCTCTCAGTCGAGTAGTTAACCGTCTGATATATCGGCCTACGTAAGTTGATTGGCAACTTGCGCATGTATATTTGTAAATAATATTTGATGTCGACATTAACGGCTGTTTCTCTTTAATTGCTGGTAAAGGCAAGTGTGTTACCTTAAATAACACTCGTAGTTTATCTGTGCGTGTTAATGCCGCTTCAACTAACCTCTGTGCTATTCGGTAATCTGCATCCCCCTTAAATGTGATGTTCAGATAGATTGCTTTCTTTTCTGACCCGAAATATGTCTGTCCCTGTTGACTTCCCCTTTAAATAATTGATTCAATTAATTGTCTAGGATATCCATTAGACATTAAGTCGTTTATTACTTTCTTATATTTGGTCTTTTGAAACAGTAATTAACAAACTTGTAAATTCTTGAAAAGCAGTCACGAACTGTTGATAATTTATATTGAAACGGCGAAAAACTGTTGTAATTCAATTACTGTGCAGACCAGATTTGATTATGGTAAATCGTTCTATTTATTTTACCTTTAGATTCCTTCTTTAAAAGTAAATCTAAAAATAAGAGACAATTATCTTTCTCGTGCTCTGCTTTGAAGCCGATATTCTTATGCGCGTTTTTTCAACTTTGCTTAGAGCTCACATTCAATAGCAATCTTTCAGAAAACTAGATGAACTAGTGACGTTGAATTGCAAAGCGCAAAGAACGTTATTGTGGACAGAACTTTATTATTAGTGTATTAATAAAGTACGGTTGCCAGGAGATTTGTTGCGTGGTTTACGAAAGTCCAAACTACGGGTCAATGGAGAAATTCTTCCACGGTTGGCTTATTCAAAAAATGAGCAGTTAAAGGAAGATGGATTAGTGTTACGGGCAAGAATCGGGTGTGCTTCATGTGTATTGGATGTACTTAGTCTTTTACAAGAATGAGATTTCTGATGTTTCTGCCAGCTGTTATGACGAAAGACAAAACAATAATATTGAAGAAATTACAAAATGATATAATATCTGTAGTTTCGTGTGATTTAATATCGACTAATATTGATAAAGGCGTTCTTAACTTGTTAAAAATACCAATCGATGGGCCGAAATTATGGAATTCATCCCTCTAATAAATGCGATGTTGATTTTGAGGCAGCATTTGAATTTATATTTAAACAAACAGGTGACTTATAACCTACAAGTATTGATTACAAAACTTTGCTCAAGACTACTTTAGTTGATCAGGCTTAATATTTGAAATCGTCCAAATGTGCAGAACAGCATACATTGACAAATCAACATTTAAATGCGCTTAAAGATATCAACAGAGATGCAGGCATCAAAACACTTCGTGCTGATAAAGACAATAGCGTTGTATTAATGAACAAATTGGACTACCTATAAAAGATGGAAAACGCTCTTGTCTTTATCAGCACGAAGTGTTTTGATGCCTGCATCTCTGCTGATATCTGTAAGCGAAATTAAATGTTTATTTGTCAATGTATGCTGTTCTGCACATTTGGACGATTTCAAATAGGAAGCCTGATCAACTAAAGTAGTCTTGAGCAGTTTTATAATCAATACTTGTAGGTTATAAGTCAGCTGTTTGTTCAAATATAAATTCAAATGCTGCTTCAAAATCAACATCGCATTTATTAGAGGAATGAATTCCATAATTTCGGCCCATCGATGGTGCATCCGTTGTTAGCTGATCGATTGGTATTTTTAACAAGTTTAGAAGGCCTTTATCAATATTAGTCGACATTAAATCACACGAAACTCCAGATATTATATCATTTTGTAATTTCTTCAATATTATTGTTTTGTCTTTCGTCATAACAGCTGGCAGAAACATCAGAAATCTCATTCTTGTAAAAGACTAAGTACATCCAATACACATGAAGCACACCCGATTCTTGCCCGTAACACTAATCCATCTTCCTTTAACTGCTCATTTTTTGAATAAGCCAACCGTGGAAGAATTTCTCCATTGACCCGTAGTTTGGACTTGCGTAAATTACGCAACAAATCTCCTGGCAACCGTACTTTATTAATACACTAATAATAAAGTTCTGTCCACAATAACGTTCTTTGCGTTTTGCATTTCAGCGTCACTAGTTCATCTAGTTTTCTGAAAGATTCCTAGTGAATGTGAGCTTTAAGCAAAGTTGAAAAAAGCGCATAAGAATATCGGCTTCGAAGCAGAGCACGAGAAAGATAATTGTCTGTTATTTTTAGATTTACTACTAAAGAAGGAATCTAAAGGTAAAATAAATAGAACGATTTACCATAATCAAATCTGGTCTGCACAGTACTTGAATTACAACAGCTTTTCGCCGTTTCAATATACATTATCAACAGTTCGTGACTGTTTTTCAAGAATTTACAAGATTGTTAATTACTGTTTCAAAAGACCAAATATAATAAAGTAATAAACGACTTAATGTCTAATGGCTATCCTAGACAATTAATTGAATCAATTATTTAAAGGGGAAGTCAACAGGAACAGACATATTTCGGGTCAGAAAAGAAAGCAATCTATCTGAACATCACATTTAAGGGGGATGCAGATTACCGAATAGCACAGAGGTTAGTTGAAGCGGCATTAACACGCACAGATAAACTACGAGTGTTATTTAAGGTAACACACTTGCCTTTACCAGCAATTAAAGAGAAACAGCCGTTAATGTCGACATCAAATATTATTTACAAATATACATGCGCAAGTTTCCTATCAACTTACGTAGGTCGATATATCAGACGGTTAACTACTCGACTGAGAGAACATTGCAAATAAACACCTGTTTTAAACCAAATGGTGAATACATGTCTTCAGTTGCGCAACACATCGTTGAAACGTCACACGTTTGTTGTCCAGACGTAGCATTTAAGATAATTACCAAATGCAACAACAGAGGAAGTTAACCATATGCTAAGCTTTATTGATAAATAAATTGCAGCCGGACTTGCGGAAGTAGAAAAAGCATGTTTAGGCATTGAGCTTGAACTGGGGGTGTTTAACGCATCTGGGCAGATACTGTCCATCCGTCTTCGTTGGCAGGCTATCTAAGAAAAGGAAATCTACGAATACAGACCATCCGCACTAGAAATGGGCGACCTAGCGTGCCATTACAGTCCTCATATAACCCTGAAAGACTTATGACAATATGGCGGTGAAGCATTAGTCACTTTTGGTTGTTGTATGGCTCTGCATGGTGATGATGAGGTTTCACGCAATTGGTTGGTTGTTCCCTTATTTCACATGCTCTCCATACTTACATTTAAAAAATCTTGTTTTGCCTTTTATTTTATACCTAATATTTAATTAATACATTTATTTCGAAGTTTGAATTATCCGCCGGTTCATAAGTAAACGCTACGCATAAAATATTTTCTTAACTTGTGAAACCTTTGTTTAAATTTCTATTGCCACTTGTGGTTACTGTATCGTATTGATTCCGTTTTTGAATTTCTTTTCACTTGTTTAGTGTTGCATAGGAGAGCGAAGAGTGTCGCACAACTAATGACTTATTTACCAAACAAAGCCTTACAAAATATAATCTGTATGCTTGATTCTCCCTACTTGCTTATTTTGGAAACGCGATAACCAAAGAATGCAATAAAGATTAATGTAATATTATTTCAGAGGTAAAACTGTCATTAAAGTTTCATAGTAAAGTGGCAACGATCCAAGGGCATGTGTATATTATTTTCCGAATGAAAATATTGTGATAGTAAGTAATTTTTTTATAGCATCGTCACCGGTCTCAGATATGAGGCTGATTTTGTGGCTGGCAATCTTAATAAAATGGTCTAGGGGGTACAACTAGCAAGATTCAGATATCACCACTCGTTCCGTGGAATAATCTTATGCTAAGACAGAAATGGAATGGGAGTATTCTAGTGGTATTGCTGTAAGAATAGCGACAGCCTCAATACACAAAAAATAAGAAGATAAATTATACCGACGAGTGTCTTATAATATTGTTTTAAAATAGAAACAGAGCGTTAAGAAGTACACGTGAGAATATAAATTTTAATTAACAAAATGATTACATTTAGCATAAACTGACCTGTTTATCACTATGTTTCCAATGTCCATCAACAATAAATTTATATTGGTGATCACCTTCTGGCAAATCGATAATTGTGTAAAAGTTTTCTTTGCTTTTCACCATTGGTATTTTTGACTGCCATTTGTTAAATGTTCCGCTAATATACACATCTTTTCCGCCACCTTCCCATGTAAAAACGGTTGGCGTTGATGTTGGCTGTTCTGCACCGACATAGAGAAGAGCCTTGCTATTTGGATCAATACTAGAAATCCTCAATTGCGAAGCTATATCGTCAACTGCTTTCGCATCGGTTACAATCGATATGAATGAATCATCAAGCTAGGAAATGGAGCATAAAAAGAATACCTGGGACGGCTGAAGCATAAACTTTTTTCGACTGTACCCAGAAGGAATATACTCCTCATCCATGGAGCCTCGCCGTTTGCTGCCTGTGACCGCGTTCCCCATTTAATAGCACTCTTATTAATAAAATATTATACAGTGATATATGATATATCGTTCAAGAAAACTAAATTATAAAAAATAGCTGCGATTAATAATGTCAAATTTGAAGTAAAACATATATCTTATCATTAAGGCTAAGGAGATAAAAGAATAAATAGTACACTAATAAAAAATAGTAATGAGTAAATTTTGAACAGTGTCAGTAGATTCTAAAATCACAAATGACGGAGTATCAGTAGATTCTAAAATCATAAAAAACGGAGTAGCACTAATGAATGTGGTGGACAGCAGACAGCTACGCACTATAGCTACAATACCCAACAAACGAATTATAAGGAAACCAAAAAAGTTAAACCAGTAACTATCGGAAACTGTAAAGATGAGTTTTGTTGTACATATTCTTTATTTTATGCTAATTGTAGAAGTGTTAAGAATAAAACTTTTTTGCTGTGTGATTTTATAATAAGTAACAATTTTGAATTTATAATTTTAACTGAAACCTGGCTGAACAAAGACATTGAAAACTATGAATTTGACATTCCTCGTTATTCTCTATTTAGGAAAGACAGATCCTTGGATAAAAGAGGTGGAGGAGTACTTATTTATAGTAAATCGATATTAAATGCGATAGTGTTACATACTAGTGAATATTATACTGTCATTGATTTTTTAACGATACAAATTGATAACCTGATTTTAACTGCGGTTTACAGACCGCCGTATGCTAATATATATGATGATCAAATGTTTACCAATTCTTTTCAATCTATTTTGGACTGCCATGGTAATATTGTTGTGGTGGGAGATTTTAATAGGCTGCATGACTGTGAAATAATCAATCTTTTTTCTAACCATGATCTTAAGCAGATTATAAAGGAACCAACTAGAGGTTCGGAATGCTTAGATCATGTATATTTAGAAGTTGAAGCGTTGAACTCACACAGTTATGATGTAGTAAATTACTTCAAAGAATTGGATCATAAACAAATCATTTTACAATGGAACCTTTCGAGTAGCAAAGCACAGAAACCTAATTTTGAAAGTGCGCACGTGCAATGTTCCAGAATCAACTGGAATCTTTTTAGAGAATTAAGCTTATCTATTGATTATGAATGTTTTTTTATCATGAATAATGACGAATTTGTTTCTTCTGTTTCATTGTTATTATCTGATATGTTTAGGGCGTCTACATTTACGGATGTTATACCCAAGAGATTCAATAGGAAGTTATGTAAGCTAAGAATCAAACGAGATAATATAATGAAATGTAGTCTTATCAATAGTATTAAAAAAATGAGGTTAGAATTGATTGATAAAGAAATTAATTCATCACTGCTGATAATCCGTCAAAGATCTGAGAGAATTATTTTGGCCAAACTGAAGAGCAATCCTAGACTAGGATACAAACTACTCACAGACTACAGTAAATATAAGGAAAAATTAAAGCTTATATTACCTGTGGGTAAAACTGAGTATGAATTTCTCTGTGAATTGGATGAAGTATTTGGCAAATTGTTATGTAATCCACAGAACGAAAGCAATTTCATTGATCTTCCTGATCCTTCGGGAAACCAGGATCTAGGACTTGTTATTGACAGTGATGCATTGATAGAATTAATGTTAAAAATAAAATCAAAAAAACAAAAAGATCACCTTGGTATATCGATTGATAACCTACTTCAATTACCTTTAAATTTTATGAATGCGCTCTGCAATTTTATAAATAGAATTTTGAAGGATGGGAAATTACCAATTGATATATTAACGATAGTAGCTAAACCATTGCCAAAAGTAAGTAAGCCACAGTGCGCCAGTGATTATAGATTAATCTCTATTATCCCTTCGTTTTTGAAGATAATAGAACGATTGATACTAGATCATTTAGAACGTATGTTGCCGGCTGATTTTGATATGTGCCAACACGGCTTTACAAAAGACAGGTCGACAACTACTAATATTCTCTCTATGTGGAAACATGTAATTACATTAGATGAGAAAAAGATAGATGCATTAAGTGTATTTATAGATATCTCAAAAGCTTTTGACTCTATATCTTTTGATGCTATTTTGAATGCGATTAGTTAGTTGAATATTGATCCGAATTTTTTTCAGATTACTTAAATACTATTTATATAATCGAAGAACGAGTTTTCAGGTAAACGATTTGATATCAAAATCGAAACGAGTAACGAGTGGAGTTCCACAGGGATCAAGATTGGGGCCAATTTTATTTAAAATCGTATTTGCACATTTGGAAACTAAGATCCTTAATGGTCGAGTTAGCAAATTCGTTGATGATTTAAAAATAATCTTCCCAATTGATCCAAAAAATGTCGAATTCTCCAAAAAATAATGTGACATTAGATTTGTATGATTTGAGTAGATATTTGATTACACTAGGGCTGAGAATAAACAATAAAAAGACGAGAGCTTTAAAAATAGGTAACAGAACAGATTTCAATTATGTTTATTTTCATGATGCTGAGATTAATGATGTTTTTGAGATTAAACTTATGCAAGAAATTAAGGATTTAGGCATAACTATTCATTGTACGGCTTCTGCTGAGAGACATATTGAAAGGATAGTAGGCAGTGCCAAGAACAGATGGGCACTAATAAATAGAAATATTTTATCGAGTGAAATAAAATATAAAATGTTTATAATATGGATTAGACCGATATTAGAATATGCTGCTGCTACTTGGAATCCTTTAACAAAGGGTTTGTCTAATAAGATAGAAGCTGTACAAAGAAAAGTTGTGAAACAAATAAGTCCTATCTCCTGCACTATATATGCCACTAGATTACAGTTTGTATCACAGCATCCTTTATGGTTTCGGAGGATGTGCTATTGCATAAAAGTTTTCCATTTGAACCAGTGGACTGGTGCCTATATGAATCCAATAAGAAAGAGTCATGAAGTTGGAACTAGATCTGGTCAATTTGCAATATCTCCACCATTGGTGGGGAATGTTGCGAGCAAGCTATTCTCTTTTTCAAAAATTTTCAAAATTTACAATCAATTGCCAAAGGGGCTTAGAGAAACGCCTCCATCTAAAATGTCTCTTAAATTTTTATCTACCGAACTAGAAAAAGTGTTCAATCCTGCTGATATTTTTAATTTTGCTTATGATAATACTTTCTCATGGTTAAATAAAAGACAGGATTAATTGTGTTTCAGCAACATAATTTCTCGAGAATCTATCTTCAAATTGTGTATTATTAAAACTGAAATGTTATGCATTATATCATCTTGTTAATCAACAATGCATACAATCAATTATTAGTCATGGTTACCTTTTTTCTTACAAACTGTTATACTCGAATTATATCTTAAATTTTTCTAATTTTGATGAAGAATCTATCACTCTTTACAGATGAACTTTCTGATGCTGATAAATTGTACAGTACAACTAATTGCACATATATATGTGATGTGATATCTTTTTATATTGTACATTTTCTAATTTTATTATTTGATGGAACATGTGTGGTTTGAATCCAAATAAAGATATTCTATTATTCTATTCTATTCTATTATTATTTAGTTTTATATGAGACAATATAATTAACACACAAATCAAAAGGATTACTTTGTTAAGGACAACTTAAAACACAATAAAAATGATATTAGATTAAATTATACAATTAAAGTTATACTGTAGTTATTGTAACTGCTGAAACTAATTTTCCGACATATGGTCAAAATTAAATTGAAATTGTAATACGCTGGACCAATGAGAACGCAGAAAAATACCCTTGACAATCGATATAAGTACAATGCAATTACCACGCAAAACACATTTTGCTCTGCTCGCTACTTATGATTTCTGTCAATTTCTTTATGCGCTGATTGTCTACACCGACGGTTCTGCTTGCGTTTACTACATTGTGTCACTTATTATTATTACCTTTGGATAAAACTGAGTATGAATTTCTCTGTGAATCGGATGAGGTATTTGGCAATTTGATATGCAATCTACAGAACGAAAGCAATTTCATTCATCTAGCTGATCCTTCAGGAGACCAGAAACCAGGACTTGTTATTGACAGTGAGGCGTTGATAGAATTAATTTTAAAAATAAATCCAAAAATACTAAAAGATCACCTTTGTATATCGATTGAAAACATACTTCAATTACCTTTAAATTTTATAAATGCGCTCTGCTGTTGAGGTCCCTAATCTATTCGAGTCTGTAAGGCCCATAGATGCCAGATCGCTGGAAGTCCTAAAATTCACAGTAGAGTTTGATATGCTTATAAGATTGTTTGCGTCACTTAAGATCAAGTCCGCTATGACCTGCACTAACCTACTTGTGTTCTCAAATTTAATATTGGTATCCATGAATATATGAGATAGCAATTAAATCGATACTTACTGTTAGGCAATCGGAAAGTGAAAGTCGGAAGCTGTTCCGCACAGTAATTAATCTAGAAAGATGTAAAAACTTGAACCAAAGATGCAATCAAATATACCTGTTCCTAGGCTCCTGTTCCTTTCTGTTTTATATTAGAACAAAAAGGCAATTGATGGAGCAATATATTTGATGATGAAATAATCGTTTAATCAAGAAATTGTGAAAATGCAGCAGACCAAAATTTACAATACCAGACACAGAGCGAGATACTCGAAAACTGAAAATAGCGCACAATTTTAAAATCAAGTATTTAAACAAAGAATGTTCTGGAAAATAAAAAGAAAAAATTCTTTTTAAATAAAGTTCGTTACAATCAGCTATGGTGGTTTAAATTTATCAGTCAAGGTTATTTTACATAAGGCGGAGGATTTAACTTCCTCCACACTGCCATTTCATAATTATAATTTCGAAAAATGGGAAATTACCAATTGATATACTAACGATAGTAGCTAAATCGTTGCCAAAAGTAAGTAAGCCAACATGCGCCAGTGATTATAGACTAATCTCTATTATCCCTTCGTTTTTGAAGATAAAAGAACGATTGATACTAGATCATTTAGAACATATGTTGCTGGCTGATTTTGATATATGTCAACATGGCTTTAGGAAATATATATCGACAACGACTAACATGCTTTCTATGTGGAGACATGTAATTACATTAGATGAGAAAAATATATATGCATTAACTGTATTTATAGATATCTCAGAAGATTTTGATTCTATGTCTTTTGATGATATTTGGAATGCGATAAATTTATTGAACATTGATCCGAATATTTTTAGATGACATAGATATTATTTATATAATCGCAGAATGAGTATTCAAGTAAACGATTTGATATCAAAATCGAAAAGAGTTACAAATGGAATTCATCGCGGTTCAACTTTGTGGCCAATTTTAGAATAGAATAGAATAGAATAGAATATCTTTATTTGGATTCAAACCACACATATTCCATCAAATAATAAAATTGGAAAATGTACAATATATAAAAAAGTTATCACATCACATAAAATTGTGCAATTAGTCTCATGTAGATAAATATATCTCACTAGTTGTACTATACAATATATCAATATCAGAAAGTTCGGCTGTAAAGAATAATAGATACCTCATCAAAATAGGAACAATTAAGGTATAATTCGAGTGCAACATTATGCAAAAAATTGAGAACCATGACTAGCAATTGATTGTATGTATTGTTGACTAACATGATGATATAATGCATAACATTTCAATTTTAATAATACAAAACTTGGAAATAAAAATCTCAAGAAAATCTGTTTCCGATAACAATTATCCTTGTCTTTTATTCAACCATGAGAAAGTATTATCATAATCAAAAATAAAAAATATCAGCAGGATTGCAGACTTTTTCAAGTTCAGTAGATAAAGTTTTAAAAGACATCTTAGATGGAGGCATTTCTCTAAGCCCCTTCGGCAATTGGTTATAAATTTTGTAGATTTTCGAGAAAGAGAATAACTTGCTCGCAACATTCCCCACCAAAGGAGGAGATATTGCCAAATGTCCAGATCTAGTTCCAACTTCATGACTCTTTCTTATCGGATTCATATAGGCACCAGTCCACTGGTTCAAATGGAAAACTTTTATGCAATAGCACATCCTCCGAAACCACAAAGATTGCAATGACACAAACTGTAATCTAGAGGCGTATATAGTGCAGGAGATAGGACTAATTTGTTTCACAACTTTTCTTTGTACAGCTTCTATCTTATTAGACAAACCCTTTGTTAAAGGATTCCAAGTAGCAGCAGCATATTCTAATATCGGTCTAATCCATATTATAAACATTTTATATTTTATTTCACTCGATAAAATATTTCTATTTATTAGTGCCCATCTGTTCTTGGCACTGCCTACTATCCTTTCAATATGTCTCTCAGCAGAAGCCGTACAATGAATAGTTATGCCTAAATCCTTAATTTCTTGCATAAGTTTAATCTCAAAAACATCATTAATCTCAGCATCATGAAAATAAACATAATTGAAATCTGTTCTGTTACCTATTTTTAAAGCTCTCGTCTTTTTATTGTTTATTCTCAGCCCTAGTGTAATCAAATATCTACTCAAATCATACAAATCTAATGTCACATTATTTTTGGAGAATTCGACATTTTTTGGATCAATTGGGAAGATTATTTTTAAATCATCAGCGAATTTGCAAACTCGACCATTAAGGATCTTAGTTTCCAAATGTGCAAATACGATTTTAAATAAAATTGGCCCCAATCTTGATCCCTGTGGAACTCCACTCGTTACTCGTTTCGATTTTGATATCAAATCGTTTACTTGAAAACTTGTTCTTCGATTATATAAATAGTATTTAAGTAATCTGAAAAAAATTCGGATCAATGTTCAATAAATTTATCGCATTCCAAATATCATCAAAAGACATAGTATCAAAATCTTCTGAGATATCTATAAATACAGTTAATGCATCTAAATTTTTCTCATCTAATGTAATTACATGTTTCCACATAGAAAGCATGTTAGTCTTTCTTTAAATCAAGTTTGCGAGCTTGAAGTTTACACCAATCCCATTGTTTTTACCCAGTCGTCGAACAACATAGCAAAACTACCGCCAGCCGCAACGCACTATCTTTTTCGACGACTGGTTAAAAACAATGGGGTTGGTGTTTGCTTCAAGCTCGCAAACTTGATTTAAAGAATTGTTACCACCAACCGCGCAATCAATTATTGTTTTTTATTAGTCGTTGTCGATATATCTTTCGTAAAGCCATGTTGACATAAATCAAAATCAGCCGGCAGCATACGTTCTAGATGATCTAGTATCAATCGTTCTGTTATCTTCAAAACCGAAGGGATAATAGAGATTAATCTATAATCACTGGCGACCGTTGGCTTACTTACTTTTGGCAACGGCTTAGCTACTATCGTTAGTATATCGATTGGTAATTTCCCATTCTTCAAAATTCTATTTATAAAGTTGCAGAGCACATTCCTAAAAGTTAAGGGTAATTGAAGCAGGTTATCAATCGAAATACCAAGGTGATCTTTTTGTTTTTTTGATTTGATTTTTAACATCAATTTTATCAATTCATCACTGTCAATAACAAGTCCTGGTTCCTGGTTTCCCAAAGGATCAGGTAGTTCCATGAAATTTCTTTCATTCTGTGGATTACATATCAAATTGCCAAATACTTCATCCAATTCACAGAGAAATTCATACTCAGTTTTATCCACAGGTAATATAAGCTTTAACTTTTCCTTATATTTACTGTAATCTGTGAGGAGTTTGTATCCTAGTCTAGGATTACTCTTCATTTTGGCCAAAATAATTCGTTCTGATCTTTGACGAATTATCAGCAGTGATGAATTAATTTCGTTATCAATGAAATCTAACCTCATTTGTTTAATACTATTGATAAGACTACACTTTATTATATTATCTCGTTTAATTCTTAGTTTACACAATTTCCTATTAATTCGTTTCGGTATAATGTCCGTAAACGTAGATGCCTGAAATAAAATAGATAATAACGATGAAACAGAAGAAACAAATTCGTCAGTGTTCAAGAAATAAAAACTTTCATAATCAATCAGTATGCTTAATTCTCTAAAAAGATTCCAGTTGATTCTGGAACAGTGCACGTGTGCATTTTCAAAATTTAGTTTCTGTGTTTTGCTACTCAAGATGTTCCATTGTAAAATAATTTGTTTGTGATCCAATACTTTGAAATAATTAACAACATCATAACTGTGTAATTTCACCGTTTCAATTTCTAAGTATACCTCTAGTTGATTCATTTATATTCTGCTTGAGATCATGATAAGAACAAAATTGATTATTTCACAGTCATGTAACTTACTAAAGTCACCTATCACTAAATTATAGCCATGACAGTCAAAAATAGATTGAAAAGAATTGGTAAATGTTTGATCATCATATAAAGTAGCATACGGCGGTCTGTAAACCGCGGTTAAGATCAGATTATCAATTTGTATAGATAAAAAATCAATGATAGCATTATCTTCACTAGTATGTAAAATTTTCGCCTTTAATACAGATTTACTATAAATGAGTACTCCTCCACCTCTTTTATCCAGCGATCTGTCTTTTCTGAATAAAGAATAGTGAGGAATATCAAATTCATGGTTTTCAATATCCTTGTTAAGCCAAGTTTCAGATAATATTATAAAATCAAAATCGTTACTTATTATAAAATTACACAGCAAAACGTTTTTGTTCCTAACACTTCGAAAGTTAGCATAAAATAAAGTAAATGTAGAACACGACTTATCTAAACAATTATCGACTTTTACTGATTCAACTTTGTTGGCTTCTTTATTATTCGTTTCCCGGGTTTTGAGGCCATACTTCTTCTCCCCCCGCTGTCCACAACATTTAGTAATGATACATCGTTTTTTGATGTTGCAGTCTCACTCGATAGATTCCTTATAATAGCTTGATCAGAGGTTGACGGCTTCCGTTCCTGGTTGTTCTTTAACTTTTTTGCTTTTGCCAACTTCCGTTGGAGAAACGTTTTGTCCCGTCCAATAAATATGCTGTGAAAACTCAAATTCTCATCTTTCTTTTTATTGATAGACTCTATCTGCATATTTGTTGGCCTTTTTGATAATTTTACAACTACTGGCCTTGGACGATCTGACCGTTTCCCCACCCTATAGCATTTAGCAATATCTGCATGCGTCTCTTCTTTTATTAAAGCATTTAATTTCTCGACGTCTTTCACATCGGCATTTTCATCAAGATTAAATAAAACTAATTGATCTTGTTTGCTGTTCCGCGCTGAAACTTCGTTCGCTAATATATTCAGTATTTCTTCACCAGATGATTTATTTTTAACTGGCGTGTCGCCTTCCACTGTTATATCAGCCAATTCAATCCATGGCAGAACATCAGTCTGTAATTTGTCTAACTTCATAAGTAATGCCTCATTCAGTTCAACAATACGCGCGCTTAAGGTTTCATTATTCTTCACCGCTTGTTCCAATTTCGTCGCATTCACAACAGCATCATTCTTCAATTTGGACATTTCATTTTTTAAATAGTTGTTTTCTTCCTTCAACACCTTCATTGAGTTCTGAAGATCCATAACAATTTTTTCAATATCAGAATGCGACAAAATCGGAGCCATTTTCAAACCGCGCGCGAAGAGTTGAAATCTATATTTAAAAATCTATATTTTAAATCGTATTTAAACATTTAAAAACTAAGATCCTTAACGGTCGAGTTTGCAAATTCGCTGATGATTTAAAATTTATCTTTCCCATTGATAAAAAAATGTCGAATTCTCCAAAAATAATGTGAAACTAGATTTGTATGATTTAAGTAGATTTTTGATAACACTATGGCTGAAAATAAACAGTAAAAAGACAAGAGCATTAAAAATGGGTAACAAGACTCGTCTAATAAAACTCTCCTCTGACCCATTCTGCTCTATCCCGGTTGCAAATTATCCCCTCGATATAGAAATAATAGATTCGGCCAAACACCTAGGTATTCATTTTTCAAAATCCCTAGACTTCTCCCCACACCTTACGCACACTACTTCCAAACTCATCCCGTCTGATCTGCTTTAAGACTAACAACCCCATTCTCCAACTCACGCTATTCAAGGTCTACGTTCTGCCCCTCATTTCATACGCTAGCGAATCCTAATGTTCTCTCACTCTCGCCTCCTCGTATACCATCGAACAAATATCCTCCAGATTTCTAAAGCGAGTCTTCCCCCAACGCCAAAATTATCGGGAACGCCTACTCCTGGCAAATCTTCTACCGCTTTAGTTTACCCGTCACCTTCGAGTCATTTCTTTTATCCATAAGATCACAACTTGCTTACCACTCTCTAACTTTGCTCTCTCTAGTCACCACTACGCCACATGTTCTAGCAACTATTCTATTAAACTAACCATACCCCCACCATATTTAAAAAAATCTATCTCTCCTCCAAAGCCACTGGTGTCTTCAACCCTCTTCCAACGGACATAAAGCTCCTACCCCAGCACGAATTTAAAAAGGCGGCCCACAAGTACTTCTTCAACGAACTTCTTTGTGATACGACCGATTTGAAACGAAACTGGTTCCTTCTAAATCCCTAACATTTCCTTCACCCTAGGCTATTCTCTTTACTGATTTCTGAGGGCGAAATTCCTCAGGCAGTCATCTAATTTTCCATTTTACCCCTCTGGTTTTAAATCTTTCATTCTCGACTCACTGATACCACTTTTCAGCTCATTTTCACCCCATCATATCCATATAGTGGACACTATACTACGTTTTGCCCATCCAATTCTTTTCTTTCTTGTTTCAGCGGAAGACCGGAAACTCAAAAGCCCTACCGATCCACCAACGGTTTTCTTTCGACATCCACTCCCCTCGCCTTCCTTCAAGTCACAACCTTGTTGAACGGACGCCAGCGAACCCTGCAAGACTCACTTGCTTCAATCTAGTAGACTCCACCTAGGTCTATTCTACGCTCCATCAATTCAATCTACACGACAAAGGACTCAATCGGTCGACTTCTGCTTCCGATCCGCCATCATTTTCGATGTCACACTTGAACTCATCTGTCCGGACCCAACCTACTCCGCTTTGATGCTCGGACACTTCATGGACTGAACTCCAATTGATCTTGTCTAGTCAAATGGAATTTCGTTTTTATTTTTTTTCACCAGATTGAACTATCTTGATGTTGATGATAACTTTTTCCCTTCATCAACTCCTCCCCCCTGCTATTAAATACTTTGCTAGTCACAATTCCATTCACCTCCACATATCCTACCCTTGATTTGTTATTTCAATGGTCGGGCCAGTTGGCCTTTGATGTCAAATAAATGTTATTATTATTATTATTATTATTATTATTATTATTATTAATTATGTTTATTTTTTTATGATGCTGCGATTAATTATGTTTTTGAGATTAAACTTATGCAAGAAATTAAGGATTTAGGCATTACTATTCAATGTACAGCTTCTGCTGAGAGGCATATTGAAAGGATAGTAGGCAGTGCCAAGAACAGATGGATACTAATAAATAGAAATATCTTATCGAATGCCAGAAAATTTAAAATGTATATAATATGGATTAGACCGACACTAGAATATGCTTCCGCTACTAAGAATCCATGAAAAAAGGGTTTGTCCAATAAGATATAAGCTGTGCAAAGAAAAGTTTTGAAACAAATTAGCCCTATCTCCTGCACTATATATGCCACTAGATTACAGTTTTTATCACTGAAAATTTTATGGTTTCGGAGGATGTGCTATTGCATAAAAGTTGTCCATTTGAACCAGTGGACTGGTGCTCATATGAATCCAATAAGAAAGAGTCATGAAGTTGGAACTACATCTAAATATTTGGCAATATCTCCTTCTTTGGTGGGGAATGTTGCGAGCAAGTTATTCTCTTTCTCGAAAATTTACAAAATGTACAATCAATTGCCAAAGTGGCTTATAGAAACGCCTCCATCTAAGATGTCTTTTAACTTTTTATGCACAGAACTAAGAAAAATCTACAATCCTGCTGATATTTTTAATTTTGATTATGATAATACTTTCTCATGGTTGAATAAAAGACGGATAATTGTGATCAGCAACATAACTTCTTAAAATTTTTATTTCCAAGTTTTGTACTATTAAAATTGAAATTTTATTCATTATATCATTATGTAAGTCAACAATACATACAATCAATTGCTATTCATGGTTCTCATTTTTGGCATAATGTTACACTCGTATTGAATCTTAATTTTTCCTCTTTTGATGATGAATCTATTACTCTTTACAGCATAGCTTTCTGATGTTGATATATTGTACAGTAGAACTAGTGAAATTTACATATCTAAATGAGACTAATTCCACATATTTATGTGAATAGAATAGAATAGAAAAGAATATTTTTATTTGGATTAAAACCACACATGTTCTATCAAATAATAAAATTGGAAAATGTACAATATAAAAAGATATCACTTCAGATAAATATGTGCAATTACTCTCATGTAGATAAGTAAATCTCACTAGTTGGATTGCACAATAAATTAACATCAGAAGGTTCGGCTGTAGAGAGTGATATATTCTTCATCAGAAATATGATAATTAAAGGTATAATTCGAGTGTAACTTATGCAATAAAATGGGAACCATGACTAGCAATTGATAGTATGTATTGTTGATTAACATGATGATATTGTAACACGCGCTCCGCGTTCCAACCCAACGATGTTCAATTTTGACAAATATGGTACTCTTTAAGGTCAAATAATCTAACTCTCTTTTTACACAATTTTTCTCTTAACTGTGATTTTAGAAACAATCTCTGTTAGTTTTAAGGAGTTTTAATTGTGATTTCTTGAATTGCAATTTTTTTCTGTAATCAATAGGGTTTTTATTAAATAAACACCCCCGCGTGCAATACGCAGGGAACATACGGTGGATTATAGTGTCGTAGTGGATTTATTTCGCTTCGTTGGATTATTCTCAGTTTATACAAGTGATTTACTGTTCGCATCTAATTACACGTAGTCTAATTTCAGAGTACAATGGATTATTATAATTAAATAAGTTAAAACCATAGCAAACAGTGGATTAATTATTTGTGAAGTTTTTTCATTGAAGTTTTTACACGATTTTAATCTATTTATCACCAGTGACAACTTTTACCAGTGACTTTATTTATATCATCATATATTTTCAATCGGTTACATGTATTCACCACAATTCAGACATTTGTGAAAGAATAATTGCTTGTGTATAAGACATTCAACTTTGTTAACAGTGTTTCGTTTTGCTGCCGTCTAGAGCACGGACAATTTTGTTTAACTGTGACTTGTGTATAAGACATTCAACTTTGTTAACAGTATTTCATTCTTGTTGCCGTCTAGAGCACGGACAATTTTGTTTAACTGTGACTTGTGTATAAGACATTCAATTGTGTTAACAGTATTTCGTTTTGTTGCCGTCTAGAGCACGGTCAATTTGGACTAACTATGAATTTTCCATGCAACGTTGTGTACAATACATATGTGATCATTCGAATTAGCCTTCTCACATCACCCATCGGGAAAAGGCCGGGGATTGATCATAAGCACGGATCTCAACAGCCGCTACCAATTCTATGTAGGGAGATAGCAACCCCGCAAAAGACCCCTACATAAATGGTGCCCCGTTTCGTCGAACTCACAGCCAGCAAAGAATTAATAAACATCTAGATTTTGAGAACTTCAAGCACTTTGGATGAATGCCACGAAGGAAAGTAAATTCTAAGACACATATCACAGAAAAACACCCTCTCGAGATCACAATGCTCGAAGACAGCCGCACGATGACGGGTGAGGACGATGTTACACTGCCATCTATTCTCGACAACACTCACACACATAAGATGACGTCCAGTTCAGGAAATGCAGGAAGCCCGGTGGTGAGCCCAGCAACAGGCCGCACCAACACATGGACACAGTATAAAATATGCCAATTCGATCCAGACTACCTTGACGAGTGGGTCGACGATGTTACTTTATTGGCCAAGGTGTCCAATATAACAGACGAGGGCTCAATATTTTTGAGGGCTTGGGAGACGATCCCAATGTCTTTCAGACGCGGACTCAAAGATATTCTGCATCAATACACTGAGGGCACATGTGCGCAGCCATGGCAGAGCCTGCAACGCGCCGTCAAGCAGCGCTTGACACCAGATCGAGAAGACAGGCTTACAGAATTAATGAGCCAGATGTCCCTAGGTAGCCGCACGCCTTCTGAGCTATTTAGGGAGATGGAGCAGAAAGCCTTGGAATTCAACCTGCCCAAGGAAATCTTAATGCGACTTTTCATACAGAAGCTCCCGCCGGCACTCCAAGAGATGGCCACGTTCCTGCGCGAATCCCTCGAAGTACAAGACGACGTTCTGCCGGCACGTCTAGACAAGTGGTGGAAGAAACACCACTACAGCTCACCTGCCCCAGAGAAAGGCCACATCACCTCAAGACTGTCCGAATCACAATCCACCGCATCATCAGCCGGAACAAATATCACGAATGAACGCCTCATCAGCCTGCTCAAGAACCTCACCGTCAGGCCAAATTTGGCCTCAGTCGATGCCGTCCATAATAGACGCGACCAGAGCAGGCGTGACCAGCGTCAACCACCGTCCCGGAATAGCGCCAGGAGGTCGACGTCGAGAGGCCGGGTCACAGTTCCACAGTTACCGGCGGAGTGGTGTCCGAATCACCGCAGCTATGGCCACTCCACACGTTATTGCCTCAGAAACGGCTGCACATTCCCGCGCACAGACGCGACGTTCAAGTGGGCGCGGTCACCCTCAACAACTCAGGAGGATCCGCCCATGGAAGGTTCGGAAAACTGCTGGGGTCAGCCTCCTCTGCGGCAGCAGAGGCTGAGCACCCCAAGATCGTTGGCCGCTCCACGTCTGATGGCTCGAAGCACGTTGCTTTCGCGGTAGAGCGCAATCAAACTATTGTATTTACAGCGACGGCTCCAGTCAAGTCATGCTTCAAACGCCCAAATGCCAGCAACCAGTCTCATCGTCAGTTGCCACTATCAACATCTTTTCTCATCCGTGACGCAACTTCTGGCGAATTATTTCTCATAGACACTGGATCAGATGTGAGCTTACTACGCCACAATTATTTCGAACCCACCCACCCAGTCGACACCAGCAATCTGACCTGCGCCAATGGCTCCAGTATAGCGACGTTTGTGGTACGAGTACACACAATCTCGTTCTCCAACTCAAAAAGATGTTTCAAGTATCCTTTCATCTTTGCCAATACGACAAGGCACATCATTGGACGTGACTTTCTCGAACACTTTGATCTTACCATTCGTCCAAGAACACGAGAGATACGCACTGCAGACAATCAGTTGCTTACATCAGCGCTAAAACATACGACTCGCGCCGAAGCAGTCTCATCCATACAGCTAATTCTTTCAGTTCGTTATGTACCGCAACTGGACGATGTTCTGAAACGTCATGAAGAAATTTTCAAACCTATCTCCTTCATGCCCGATCTCAAGAGGAAGCGTGCCATCACAGCCCATCGTATCATCTTGTCGAAACCACTTCCTCATCCGCCACGAGCACGTCCATTGGCACCACACAAACATAAGGCCGCCGAGCAAGAATTCGCCATGCTACGTCAACAAGGCATCTGTACACGATCCAGCTCACCTTTTGCGTCACCTGTGGTAGTAGTACCAAAGAGTGAACCAGCAACATTCAGGGTGTGCGGGGATTATCGTATTCTCAATTCTTGCACAAAGTCTGATTCGTACATCCTGCCAAATCCAGCTGACCTACTCAGATCTGCTATTGGTCATGCTGTGTATTCAAAACTCGACCTAGTGAAAGCCTACTATCAAGTACCGATGGACAAAGACTCCGTATCATATACTGCACTCAGATTCACCGGAGGTGGCACTCACGAATATCACTATATGCCTTTCGGTCTCAAGAATGCCTCGCAAACATTCCAACGCGTTATGGACGAAATACTAGATGGTCTACCATTTGTAATTCCATATCTAGACGACATCCTGGTATTCTCCAACTCAATGTCCGAACATATACAGCATATTGAGATCCTGCTCACACGTCTAGCAGACTATGGCCTCCGACTTCATGGCAACAAATGCGTCTTTGCACAGAAATCAATTGAATTCCTCGGTCATCAAATTTCCGAAGAAGGCATGACACCTATACCTGCTAAGGTTTGTGCTATTCAAGATCTACAGCCTCCAACCACCGTTCGAGCATTACGACGATTCTTGGGCAAGATGAACTACTATTCTCGATTTGTACCCTGCCTTGCCAAGATTCTGGCACCTCTTCACAAATATCTCGTGCCAGAAAGCCGTTTCGTCAAGAAATCACAACCGATTCAGCTCAACGTGGACGACATGCAGGCTTACGAGGATGCCAAAAGGGCCTTATGCAAAGCGACCATGCTACATTCCCCTGATTGGTCTCAACCTTTTGAATTGATAACTGACGCATCCGACGTTGCCATAGGCGCAGTACTTCAACAGTCCATCAATGGCATACACCAACCTATCGCTTTCTATTCGCAAAAACTACAACCTCGCGAGACGCGATATGATACATTAGGGAAAAGAGTTACTCGCAATCTACCGGTCGATCCTACACTTCCACACCTATCTGGATGGCCGAAAGTTCAAGATCTACACAGACCATCTTCCTCTACTTCCGATGCTCAGAGGAAAGAAAGAGTATTTATATTCACGACGTGTCAACTCACAACTTACACGAATACACGAGTATGAATATGAAGTCACTCATGTCAAAGGATCAGAAAATGAGGTCGCAGACTCCCTAAGCCGTCCTGCAGAACTCTGTGCCTCAATCCTGTGTCCTTCACCTAAAAGCACTCAGGAATTGCAAGCAGCTCAGCAAGATGATCCATCACTTCAGACATTTGATGTCAATCGCCTGAAAACATTTGATTATGATGGAACTCTGCTGCAGTGTGAAATAACTGGCGTGGGCCCTCGGCCGTTTATACCTGAAAAACTCCGTCACAAGATCTTCGAGGTCTACCATTCAATGAGCCATCCATCTGGCGAAGCCTCAGTGTAAATTCTATCCAGAACGTATTTTTGGCCTGGCATGCGGCGAGATGTCAAGAAGTGATCAAAACAATGTCTAGAATGTCAGAAATGCGAAGTGACGAGACACACCAAAACGGTACCTCAAGTCATCCAAGTGCCCATAGTCCGGTTCACGCACATACACGTTGATCTGGAAACGTTATCTGCCGTGAACAATATGCTATATCTACTGTCAATACGGGATCGCACCACTCGATGGTATGAGGCCATACCACTGCCAAACATGAAGCAAGACACTGTCAGTTATGCTTTAGAGCTCAATTGGTTCGCTCTGTTTGGTGCCCCAGCTGAAGTGACAACCGATCGTGGCGCACAGTTCTACGAAGAAGAGTTCGCAGCCTTTTTGAAATACTATGGTTTCAAACACTCCGTGACCGCAGCTCGCAATCCGAGAACAAATTGTTTCTTCGATAGGCCCCACCGGGAACTGAAATCGGCGTTCAAAGCCAGCCAAGAAGAAAATAATCTTGTGGCTTTACCGAAAGTAGTCCTATCAATGCGCTGAAATGGTATTTCGCGAATGTCTACGGCTGCCTGGTGAACTAGTCTAATCACGCTCTGAAACGGCGATAACGATGGACGATCCGGCATTTATGTTTCTGCTTCGCAGTTACCTACAGTATAACGCTCAGAATCGGCCGATTGTCCTACACGTCAGCAACATGGTCCAATATATAAACGCAAAGATTTTGATAGCTGCAAATGGTTCTTCGTCAACAACGACATGGATAACAGGATTCTAGACAAACCAAAGCGCGGTCCTTATCGTGTGTTAGCTCGACGCCAGAATTACATCATTTTGGAGATTAATGGCAAAGCTGAAGCTGTCTCCAATCACAGATTATCCCCAGCCGACATTGGTCCAAATGACCCGCTGTTCTGCGTTGTTGATCTATCAGGCGGTTAAGAAACGATGATTCCACCTCCAGACAGTTTTGCTGATTACGGACTGACGCCCGATATCTCAACAACAAGCGAGCCAACTGATGCCGTCACGCCGCCGCGAGATATAGATGAACCAGAATCAATGTCAACAGAGGCAACATCAGTGGTTACACGTTACGGCGGAGCCATAACATCTCCTGTAAGGTTAGCCCCTTTCATTGTGTACTAATTTTCATTGTCGGGGTGGGGGGTGTATGTAACTCGCGGCTCCGCGTTATAACCCAACTATGTTCAATTTTGACAAATATCAAGGTAAAAAAATCTAACTCTGTTTTTACACTATATTTCTCTTAACTGTGATTTTAGAAACAATCTCTATTAGTTTCAATCCATCGACTGTTCTCTTCTATCTGGGAACAAGAAGCATGCCCGTCAGACTTCGGAATGTCAATCCTGTTACCGTTTCCCAAAAAGGGTGATAGATCAAGGTGTGAAAACTACCGTGGTATCAGTCTTCTCAACACCGCATCCAAGCTGTTGGCGTCGATTCTATTGAACCGCTTCTGCCAAGAGCGGCATGTCCGTACCCGTCCCAATCAGGGTGGATTCCGCCCAGGCAAAGGCTGTGTTGATCAGATCTTTACATTACGGCGAGTTTTGGAACATCGCAACGAATTTCAACAACCAACCGTCGCTTGTTTTATTGATTTTCGAGCTGCTTTTGACTCTGTTGATCGCGACTCCCTATGGAACATCATGCTGCTCGACGGTATGCCCATAAAACTTGTCAATCTGATCAAGGCCTACTATGCAGCCACCAAAGCCAGAGTACGTGTGTACGGAGAAGAATCGGATGAATTCAGTCTGCACACAGGGGTTCGACAAGGATGTCCCTTGTCACCCATATTGTTCAATTATGCGGTTGACTGGATTCTGAGCAACGCGCTAACTGAGTTCCGAGGCGTTCAAGTATCAAATAACCTATGGCTGACGGATGTTGATTACGCAGACGATGTTGTTCTCCTTGCTGACAGCTTTGGGAGCATGCAAGCCGTTTTGGATCAAGTGGCCCAGTTTTCATCAGCCGTTGGTCTGGAAATCAATGCCGACAAAACGAAAGCCTTCGCCATCGGTGTATCTTCATCTGATGAGCAGCTCACGGTGTACGACAGCCCAATCGAAACAGTCGACGATTTTACGTACCTTGGCTCAAAAATACTTCCAACTGGCCAAGCAAAGAATGAAGTCCGAACACGCATCGACCGTGCCAGACTTGCTTTCTTACAATTGAAGAACTCACTTTGGAGAAGAAGTGAAATCAGCCTCAAAACAAAAATCCGAGTCTACCAGGCTACTGTTCGGCCTGTGCTACTGTATGGCTGTGAGACTTGGCCATTACGTTCTGAGGACTCCAAAAAGCTCGAAGTATTCGACCATTGGTGCCTTAGGTACATCACAAAGACAAAATGGATGGACCGAGTGTCGAACGCATCTGTTCGTCACCAATGCGGTGACATCATGCAACTATCCGTCTGGATCCAACATCGTCGACTTCAATGGTTCGGGCACGTACTACGCAAACCCGAAGACGAAATGGTACGGCAGGTGATGACCCCGGTTCAATGTGCAAACTGGCGCCGCCGCCGAGGTGGACAACTGAAGACATGGCTTGCAACAATCAAATCGGACCTGGAACTCCTAGGTTTACGCAATGTTTATGGTCCGCGACACTGGGAGCGTCATTGGCCCTCTTTATGTTCCGAAATGGCTGCCAACCGCCCGGCATGGAGAGGTTTAATCCGGGATATCAATGGAGCCGGCTTATCCTCTAAAAGGAGCCAGCCGCAGTAAAGTAATTGAGATTTCTTGAACTACAATTTTAATTGTAATTAATAGTGTTTTGTTTAATAAATATACACACCCGCGCGCAATACGCAGAGAACATGCGGTGGATTATAGTGCCCTTGTGGATTTATTCTTCTTCTTTGAATTATTCTCAGTTTATACAATTAATTACTGTTCGTATATGATTCTACGTATCAGAACATCAGAGTACAATGGATTATTATAATTAAATAATTTAAAAACCTAGCAAACAGTGGAATAATTATTTGTGATGCTTTTTAAAGACTGTTTTTTACACGACTTTTATCCATCAATTATCAGTGACAATATTTAACAGTGATTTTATTTATATGATCATAAATTTTCAATCATTTACATGTATTCATCACGATTCAGACGTTTGTGTATAAGACATTCAATTTTGTTGACAATATATCGTTTTGTTGCCGTTGTTGAGGCCCCTAACCTATTCGTGTCTGTAAGCCCCATAGATGCCAGATCGCTGGAAGTCCTAAAATTCACAGTAGAGTCTGATAGGCTTATATTATTGCTTGCGTCACTTAAGTTCAAGTCCGCTATGTCCTGCACTAACCTACTTGTGTCCTCAAATTTAATATCGGTATCCATGAATATATGAGATAACAATTAAATCGATACTTACAGTTAGGCAATCGGAAAGTGAAAGCTGGAAACGGTTCCGCACAGTTATTAATCTAGAAAGATGTAAAACTTGAACCAAAGATACAATCAAATATACCTGTTCCTAGGCTCTTGTTCCTTTCTGCTTTATATTAGAACAAAAAGGCAATTGATGGAGCAATATATTTGTTAATGAAATAATCGTTTAACCAAGAAATTGTGAAAATGCAGCAGACCCAAATTTACAATACCAGACAATGAGCGAGATACTCAAAAACTGAAAAAAGCGCACAATTTTAAAATCAAGTATTCAAACAAAGAATGTTCTGGAAAATAAAAAGAAAAAAATTCTTTTTAAATAAAATTCGTTACAATCAGCTATGGTGGTTTAATTTTATCAGACAAAGTTATTTTACATAAGGCGGAGGATTTAGCATCCTCTACACCGTCTAGAGCACGGTCCGTTTGGTTTAACTGTAAATTGGTAATTACTTGTGCTGACAATATATCCTTTTGTTGCCGTCTAGAACACGGTCAATTTTGACTAACACTTAATTTTGTTTTTGCTTTGCAACATTGTGTACAATATACGTATGATGATTCGACTTAGCCTTCTCACATCACCCATCGGAAAATGGTCGGGAAATAATCATATGCACGGATCTCAGCAGCAGCTACCAGGCATATGTAGGAATGGTATAGCATCACTAAATAGATAGCTACCCCGAAAAACCTCTTACAATAACCACAAAATATCCTACAATATAAATAGTATCTAAGTAATCTGAAATATTCGGATCAATATTTAATAAATTTATCGCATTCTAAATAGCATCAATAGCTTGTGAGATATCTATAAATACATTTAATGTATCTAACTTTTTCTCATCTAATGTAATTACATGTTTCCACATAGGGAGCATATTAGTAGTTGTCGATCTATCTTTCGTAAAAACCATGTTGACATCAGCCGGCAACATACCTTCTAAATGATCTAGTATCAATCGTTCTATTATCTTCAAAAACGAAGGAATAATAGAGATTAGTCTATAATCACTGGCGCCCGTTGGCTTACTTACTTTTGGCAACGGTTTAGCTACTGTCGTTAGTATATAAATTGGTAATTTCCCATTTTTCAAAATTCTAATTATAAAATGGCAGAGCGCGTTCATACAATTTAAATGTAATTGAAGTAGGTTATCAATCGATATACCAAGGTGATATTTTTGTATTTTTGATTTTATTTTTAACATTAATTCTTTCAATGCATCACTGCCAATAACAAGTCCTGGATCCTGGTCTCCCGAAGGATCAGGTAGATCAATGAAATTGCTTTCGTTCTGTGGATTACATATCAAATTGCCAAGTACTTTATCCAATTCACAGAGAAATTCATACTCCGTTTTACCCACAGGTAATATAAGTTTAAATTTTTCCTTATATTTGCTGTAGTCTGTGAGGAGTTTGTATCCTAGTCTAGGATTACTCTTCAGTTTGGCCAAAATAATTCTTTCTGATCTTTGACGGATTATGAACAATGATGAATTAATTTCTTTATCAATCAGATCTTACCTCATTTATTAATACTATTGATAAGACTACATTTCATTATATTATCTCGTTTAATTCTTAGTTTACATAATTTCCTATTGATTTGCTTCGGTATAACATCCATAATCGTAAATGCCCGAAATATAGCAGATAGTAACGTTGAAACCGAAGAAACAAAGTCGTCAATTTTCATGATACAAAAAACATTCATAATCAATCAGTAAACTTAACTCTCTAAAAAGATTCCAGTTGATTCTGGAACATTTCACGTGTGCATTTGCAAAACTAAGTTTCTGTTCTTTGCAACTATGGAGTTTCCACTGTAAAATAATTTGTTTGTGATACAATTCTTTAAAGTAGTTTAGTACATCATAACTGTGTGATTTCAACGCTTCAACTTCTAAATATAAATCATCTAAGCATTCCGAACCTCTAGTTGGTTCCTTTATAATCTGCTTGAGATAATGATTAGAAAAAAGATTGATTATTTCGAAGTCATGCAGCTTATTAAAATCTCCTACCACAACATTATAATCATGGCAGTCCAAAATAGAATGAAAATAATTGGTAAATATTTGATCATCATATAAACTAGCATATGGCGGTCTGCAAACCGCAAATCAATGACAGTATTATATTCGCATTTAATATAGATTTACTATAAATATGTACTGCTTCACCATTTTTATCCAGGGATCTGTCTTTTCTAAATAGAGAATAATGAGGAATGTCAAATTCATAATGTTCAATGTCCTTGTTGAGCCAAGTTTTAGATAAAATTATAAAGTCAAAATTGTTACTTATTACAAAATCACACAGCAAAAAAGTTTTGTTCTTAACACTTTTACAATTGGCATAAAATACAGTATATGAACAACACGACTTATTTTTACAGTTTTCGATATTTACTGATTTAGCTTTTTTGGTTTCCTTATAATTATTTTGTTGGGTATCGCAGCTTTAGTTCTCATCTGTCCGCTGTTCACAACATTCATTAGTGATACACCGTTTATTGTGATTTTAGAGTCATGTGATATCTATTTTCAATTGCACATTTTCCAATGGTATTATTTGGTGGAATATGTGTGGTTTGAATCCAAATAAAGATATTCTATTCTATTCTATTCTATTCTAAACTTCCACGGCATTTTTTGCTGAAAGCTTTCGTGACCCTGTTAATGTTTACACACTGTAACTGCTTACCTGTTTCCTAATTGGTCATTTTAGTAACATTGCACAGAACTTCCTTTTAGCCGGAATGTTGCCTAATGATCAAATGCAATTGCGAAACACAACATCACACAATTAGAAAATACAACACTAGATTCTCTTGACTTGTGACTTACTTTTATCTTTACCGAAGTTTACTCAAATATTGACACATTTGTTTACTAAGCGTAACTATTCTATTTTGTAAACAGAGTATACGCAGGTATTGAAATAAACAAATAAATACAAACTAGAAATGGACAATGAAAGATTATTAAATTCTTTAAATCAAGTTTGCGAGGTTGAAGTTAAAACCAATTTAACGAGACATTGGAAAACATAGCACAACTACCGCCAGTCGCAAGCACTGACATGTTTTGAGCTTTCATGATCATCATTAGAGTACGAGGGCAAACTGACTATCGAGATCAAGCTGCATTGAATATATATGGAAATTAATATTAGATATGCGGCTCTCACCTCTAGCAGTGTCGACTGCACAATTTCTATGCAGTCACGAACATAAACTGTTTGCAGCTTTCGCCACATATACATATATAGGCAATACAATTTAACAATAATTTGCCATCGTACTCTGACGATGATCATGGAAGGTCGAAACGCGTCAGTGCATGCGACTGGCGGTAGTTTTGCTACATTCTCCGACGACTGGTTCATACGATGGGATTGGTGCTTTATTTAAAGCTCGCAAATTTTATTTAAAGAATTGCTACCGCCACCCACGAAAATAATTATTGTTAATTTGTATTGCCTATATATGTATATGTTGCAAAAGCTGCAAACAGTTAATGTTCGTGACTGCATAGAAATTGTGCAGCCAACATTTCCAGTCAACTTAAAGAATAGAATAGAATAACTTTTTTTGGGATTCAAATCACACATGTCCCATCAAATAATAATATTAGGAAATGTACAATATAAAAAAGATATCGCATCACATATATATGTGCAATTAGTCTCATGTAGATTAGTAAATCTCATTAGTTGTTCTGTAAAATATATCAACATCAGAAAGTTAGGCTGTAAAGAGTAATAGATTCATCATCAAAATAGGAAATATTAAAGTACAAATCGAGTGTAAAATTATGCAAAAAATAACAACCATGAATAGTAATTGATTGTATGTATTGTTGACTAACATGATGATATAATGCATAACATTTCAATTTAAATAATACAAAACTTGGACATAGAAATCTCAAGAAATTATGTTGCTGATAACAATTATCGTTGTCTTTTATTCAACCATGAGAAAGAATTATCATAATCAAAATTAAAAATATCAGCAGGATTGTAGACTTTTTCTAGTTTAGTAGATAAAAATTCAAAAGACATCTTAGATAGAGGCGTTTCTCTAAGCCCATTTGGCAACTGATTGTAAATTTTGTAAATATTCGAAAAAGAGAATAACATCCCCACCAAAGGAGGAGATATTGCCAAATGTCCAGATCTACTTATTGGATTGATATGGGCACCAATCCACTAGTTCAAATGGAAAACTTTCATGCAATAGCACATCCTCCGTAACCATAAGGTTTGCAGTGATACAAACTGTAATCTAGTGGCGTATATAGTACAGGATACAGGGCTAATTTGTTTCACATTTTTTCTTTGTAGAGCTTCTATCTTATTGGACAAATCCTTTTTTAATGGTTTCCAAATAGCGGCAGCATATTCTAGTATCGGTCTAATTCATATGATATACATTTAAAATTTTATAACATTCGATAAGATATTTCTATTTATTAGAGCTCGTCTGTTCTTTGCACTGCCTACTATCTTTTCAATATGTCCCTTAGCAGAAGCTTCACATTGAATAGTTATGCCTAAATCCTTAATTTCTTGCATAATTTTAATCTCAAAAACATCACTAATCACAGCATCATGAAAATAAACATACGTAAATTCTTTTCTGTTACCTATTTTTAAAGCTTTCGTATTTTTTACTGCTTATTCTCAGCCCTAGTGGTATAAAAAAACTACTTAAATTATATAAATCTATTTCCACATTATTTTTGGAGAATTCGACATTTTTTGGATCAATTGGAAAGATTATTTTTAAAGCATCAGCGAATTTGCAAACTCGACCGTTGAGGATCTTAGTTTCCAAATGTGCAAATACGATTTGAATTAAAATTGGCCCCAAACTTGATCCCTGTGGAATTCCACTTGTTACTCTTTTCGATTTTGACATCAATATCTAACTTCAATGTATGCGAGACTGCTAGAGGTAATAGCGGCGTATTTATTCTTGCTTTCCATATATATTCTATGCGGTTTGATCCCAGATAATCAGTTTGCTGTCGTACTCTGATGATGATCATGGCAGGTGGAAACGCGTCTGTGCGTGCGACTGTCGGTAGGTTTGTTATGCTGTTCGACGACTGGTTAAATACAATGAGATTGGTGTTTACTTCAAGCTTGCCTAGTTGATATAAAGAATTGTTACCACCACCCGCGAAATCAGTTATTGTTTGATTATTCAACTGCCAGCATATTTTACCTCACATGTGTTATCTACATATTCACTTGTAGGAAGTCAATTTTAATATTTTTTCTCTTCACAACATATTGCTATCAGAATGAGTTTCCGTTCTGATTTATTCATATTGGAAACGTCCAGGAACATAATCACCACTTACAGACCAGAAAACTACTATGATTGTGTTGACGATTCAAAAAAGGTTTTTTAAATAAGAAGGATTGCCTACTCAACAGATATTTTTGTCTCATCCTGGTGATGATTGTCTCAGAAGATGTAGAGGAATATATCCAGATTCAATATTTTTCGTAGACAGTGGACATTTTAATTCCTTTGAGATTCTATTGTAAGAGATTTAAAGACGGTATCAAACAGAGAGAACTGAGCAGATGACTGACTTATTACGCCAGGAAAAGATGAAAAGTTAACTTTCATCTTAATTTTATGACAGATTACTTGCCAAAACTATCGTACTTGATATCTCTCAAGAAGTTGTGAACAGTATATTTATAGCAGATTTGACATCTAGATACCTATGATATAATAGAACCAGAGTAGACGAAGAAGCTCAAGGAATTTGATAAAGTGTACTAAAGGAAGGAACCAAAGATATATGTACTAACGATAGACTCTTGAACTTCGAGAATGAATTAAGTACCGTACAACAAGATATGTGTGTAGCGAAACACAAGGTGGAAAATTTAGTTAGAGGTATATCGCATTCTCGTGATCAAAGGCAAATTTCCAAGCAATGGGCAGGCGAATCACGTGGGGCGATTACATTTTAAATTAGAAAATGTCAAGATAGGTCGTAAAGTAAAGTTACTAGGTCATTCAGTCGCAGCGTTGGGATTTACGCATTAGATTTGAATGTACAGCCCATCAAGAACTATCCTCTGCCTACTACTAGAAAAAAATTGCGCCGGTTTGTTGGCAGATGAATTATTGTATACCATATATCGCAGGGATGGCAATTCGTGTTTTGGGTAGAAAATGGATCGTGCGTTCACCTGATTTAGTTCTGATTTTCTTATGTCCAATCCTTCTAGAACTTTAGTCATGTTCGCTATTGTTCTCTCAAAAGAGATGATACTATCATTCTGTGGTGAAGAACAAAAGGATGACGAATTTAACTTAGTTTCCAAACCCCTAAATTCTAACTAACATCTCTCTGATAAGTCATTTATTAAGAGTGGGTTAGGGAGCTGTCTGGCGAACAATTTTAGTGACTGGGAATGATTGTTAATAAAATCGACCATAGCTTTATGATCAGAAATATTAGTTTTATACCGACGCTTCCGCAATTCTCTTAAAATCTCAATGGGACTAAGGTTTGGCATGTCTAACTGTGCTTATTTATTTATTATCTGTTCAGTTTTAGTGGGGCCCAGCAATGATTCTACTTCATTTTAGCGGCCCAAAATAGGATTGGGTAGTTTTCTAATGGCCTCAAGCTTCGGATATATCCGTCGCTGCAATTCTGAAGGTAGTTTAGCGAAAACCATTGACAATTTTTATGACTGTCATAATTTGAAAACGCGAAGAAAGCGGAGTTTACGCGTATAAAGAATAGCTCACTATCTCCATCCCAAACAGGAACATCAATATCTAAAATTGGACCTGACATTCTAACAATCTTTCGGGATCTTAAAAGCATAAATCTAAAAGCAAAACGAAATTTTATTCAAAATCGTATTTACACATTTGGAAACTAAGATCCTTAAAGATCGAGTTTGCAAATTTACAGATGATTTAAAAAGAATCCTTCCAATTGATCCAAAAAATGTCGCATTCTCCAAAAACTAATGTGACACTAGATTTGTATGATATAAGTAGATATTTGATAACACTAGGGCTGAGAATAAACAGTAAAAAGACAAGAGCTTTAAAAATTGGTAACAGTACAGAATTTAATTATGTTTATTTTCATGACTCTGTGATTAAACTTATGCAATAAATTAAGGATTTAGGCATAACTATTCAATATACAGCTTCTGCTGAGAGACATTAAAAGGATAGTAGGCAGTGCCAAGAACAGATGGGCACTAATAAATAGAAATAACTCATCGAATGACATAAACTTTAAAATGTATGTATTGTGAATTAGACCGATACTAGAATGTGCTGTTGCTACTTGGAATCCATTAAAAAATGTTTTGTCGGAAATGATAGAAGCTGGACAAATAAAAGTTGTGAAACAAATAAGCCCCATCTCCTGCATTATATACGCCACTAGATTACAGTTTGTATCACTGCAAACTTTATGGTTTCGGAGGATGTGCTATTGCATAAAAGTTTTCCATTTGAACCAGTGGACTGGTGCCAATATGAATCCAATAAGAAAGAGTCATGAAGTTGGAACTAGATCTGGACATTTGGCAATATCTCCTCCTTTGGTGGGGAATGTTGCGAGCAAGTTATTCTCTTTTTCGAAAATCTACAAAATTTATAATCAATTGCCAAAGGGGCTTAGAGAAACGCCTCCATCTAAGATGTCTTTTAAATTTTTATCTACTGAACTAGAAAAAGTCTACAATCCTGCTGATATTTTTTATTTTGATTATGATAATACTTTCTCATGGTTGAATAAAAGACAAGGATAATTGTGATCAGCTACATAACTTCTTGAATTTTTATTTCCAAGTTTTGTAATATTAAAATTGAAATGTTATACATTATATCAACATGTTAGTCAACAATACATACAATCAATTGCTAGTCATGGTTCTCCTTTTCTTGCATAATGTTACATTCGAATTATACCTTCATTTTTCCTATTTTTGATGATGAATCTATTACTCTTTACAGCCAAACTTTCTGACGTTAATATATTATACAGTACAACTAATGAGATTTAATTAAGTACATGAGATTAATTGCACATATTTATGTGATGTGAAGAGTAATCCTAGACTAGGATACAAACTCCTTACAGACTACAGTAAATAAAAGGAAAAATTAAAGCTTATATTATCTGTGGGTAAAAATGCGTATGAATTTCTCTGTGAATGGGTTGAATTATTTGGCAATTTAATATGTAATCCACAGAACGAAAGCAATTTCATTGGTCCACCTGATCCTTCGAGAGACCAGGAACCAGGACTTGTCATTGACAATGATGCATTTAAAGAATTAAAGTTAAAAATATAATCAAAAATACGAAAATAGCACCTAGGTATATCGATTGATAACCTACTTCAATTACATTCAAATTTTATGAATGCGCTCTGCAATTTTATAAATAGAATTTTGAAAATGGGAAATTACCAATTGATATACTAAAGATAGTTGCTAAACCGTTGCCAAAAGTAAGTAAACCAACGTGCACCAGTGATTATAAACTAATCTCTATTATCCCTTTGTTTTTGAAGAAAAAAGAACGATTAATACTAGATGATGTAGAAGGTATGTTTCCGTCTGATTTTGATATATGTCAACATGGCTTTGCGAAAGATAGATCGATAACTACTAATATGCTCTCTATGTGGAAACATGTAATTACATTAGATGAAAAAATTTAGATGCATTAAGTGTATTTATAGATATCTCAAAAGCTTTTGACACTATATCTTTCGCTGCTTGTTTAAATGCATTTAATTTATTGAATATTGTTCCGAATATTTTTAGATTACTTAGATACTATTAATATAATCGAAGAATGAGTATTCAAGTGAACTATTTGATATCAAAATCGAAAATGGTAACAAGTGGAATTCCATAGGGATAAAGTATGGGGCCAATTTTATATAAAATCGTATTTTCACATTTGGAAACTAAGATCCTTAACGCTCGAGTTTGCTAATTCGCTGATGATTTAAAAATAATCTTTCCAATTGATCCAAAAAATGTCGAATTCTCCGAAAATAATGTATGATTTAAGTAGATAATTGATTACACTAGGGCTAAGAAAAAACAGTAAAAAGACGAGAGCTTTACAAATAGGTAACAGAACAGAATTTAATTATGTTTATTTTCATGATGCTGTGATCAATTATGTTTTAGAGATGAAACTTATGCAAGAAATTAAGGATTTCGGCATAACTATTCAATGTATAGCTTCTGCTGAGAGATATATTGAAAGCTTAGTAGGCAGTGCCAAGAACAGAATCGAAATATCTTATCGAATGACATAAAATTTAAAATGTTTATAATTTGGATTAGATCGATACTAGAATATGCTGCCGCTAGTTGGAATCCAATAAAAAGGGTTTGTCTAATAAGGTAGAAGCTGTACAAATGAAATTTGTGAAAAAAATTAGTCTTATCTCCTGCACTATATACGCCACTAGATTACAGTTTGTATCACTGAAACATTTATGGTTTCGAAGGATGTGCTATTGAATAAAAGATTTCCATTTGAACCAGTGGACTGGAAAATATGAATCCAATAAGAAAGTGTCATAAAGTTGGAACTAGATCTGGACATTTGGCAATATCTACTCCTTTGGTGGGGAATGATGCGAGCAAGTTATTCTCTTTTTCAAAAATTTACAAAAGTTACAATCAATTGCCAAAGAGGCTTAGCAAAACATCTCCATCTAAGAGGTCTTTTAAAGTTTTATCTACTGAACTAGAAAAAGTCTACAATCCTGCTGATATTTTTAATTTTAATTATGATAATACTCCCTCATGGTTGAATAAAAGACAAGGTTAATTGTTATCAACAGCATAACTTCTTGAGATTCTATCTCCAAGTTTTGTATTATTAAATTTGAAATATGCATTATATCGTCATGTTAATCAACGATACATACAATCAATTGCTAGTCATGGTTCTTTTTTTACATAATGTTCCACTCGATTTATTCCTTAAATTTTCCTATTTTTGATGAAGAATCTATCACTGGTTACCGCCGAAATATCTGATTTTGATGTATTGTACTGTACAACTAGTTAGACTTACTTATCTACATGAGGCTAATTGCACATATTTATGAGATGTGATATCTTTTTATATTGTACATTTTCCAATTTTATTATATGATGGAACATGTGTGGTTTGAATCCAAATAAATATATTCTATTCTATTCTAAATATCGAAGATGTGAAACGAAACGCTTAACAAAATCTGCTTCTACAGTTGAAACTGACGGGATGAAGAATGTAGAAAACTGACGAAATGAAAAACTGCTTTCACAGTTGAAACTGACGGAATAAGGTTCGAAGCACAGACAAAACAGATCAAATTTTGTTCTTTCACAAAATCAAAAGTCACAGTTCATCATTTTCGAACAGTCAAAAAAACTAATGTGATTGAACAAAATCAAAAAAATTTGTGTCCACATTCCAATTTGGCACAAAAAAATGACGAGATCACAAATGTGTACAGTTTTTATGGTTTCGCAGTTTTGCTCGTAAGAGATTAAATAAACTTTACCTAAAAAAATTGCTTATCAACGAAAACTGCATACATGACCTCGACTTTAAGAAAGGTTCACCTCCAGATTAAAAATGTGGTATGTGCTAACGTTAATTTACTGTCACCCATGATATTAAAAATGAAAAAGAAACAGTCTATTGCATTTTGTGCCAAGGGGTTTGTGATATAAAAACGACTCTAGAAAAGTACTGCTCTCAGTATCGTGGCGCGTTCGCAAATTTGTAAAACGCCGCAGCTTCAACTAAATATTGTACGATGTTTAGAAAGTTTCGATGTGCTTTGACAGCTGAGAGTTAGTACTGTTGGTGGTCCTTATTAGAGCAGGATTTGTGTTAGCCGGCAAATGCCGAGAATGTTTATTAATGCAGCAGTGGCTATAAATACTCATAGACACTTGAGACCGGCTCGGGTTGATTGTCTGATGTTCCTTTTGTTGTGGCTTTGACATCAGCGGCGAGAGACTTTGTGAAGTGTGAGTATTGTGTCGTTGTAGATCTGCGACATCACCGTGGTGACTGGCACACGTGAACGTCCAATAAGTTGATGTTGCTCCGTCTCATTAATTGTGAAGCGACAAGATTGGCGTGACTAAAATAACTGTATGAGAAGCAAGTCTAGAGGTCAGCGTTGGTGAAAAGTTTGTATGACAGGAAACAGCGTGCCCATGTAGTGCACAGCAGTAATCAAACGTGAATACTGACTAGCATGGTAAATGACCCTGCTTATATAACGTGAAATCGAAAGCTCGCACGCCATTGGTTAAGGGGAAAATTTGCTTGTTCAAATTTGTGCCACGTAAATTAAATTTGAATTTCATTTACCTAATTTGTCGGAGAATTGCTCTTGATCAGTTACAGATCTGTAACGACACAAATAAATTGCCGACATATTGCGTAAATTAATTTCAATTCGATTTACACTGCACCAATGAGAAAAAAGCGAAACTTGCCGTTAACCAATAGTGTGCAAGTAGCCATATATATCTATGACATGGCTATTTAAGCACGGCATATTTACCATGCAGTTCAGTTGTCGCGTTTGCATTCTGCTGTGCGTTACGTGTGCGTGCTGTCTGCTGTCATAACCTTCGCTGATTATTAGATTGTCTTCACCAACAATTTGCAACATCAGTGACGCCAAACTTGTTGCTGTATAACTGAGGGACGAACCAATTAATGCAGAACTTCAACAAAGTTTCCACATCGAGATTACAGCGCAACAACAGACGGAACCACAGCCCAAGTCAGCCAAAGTGTCTAAGAGTACCTTTGGACGTCTTCACACTTACGGAACTTCTCGGAATTTGCCGGAGAACGCACGACCGGTCCTATTAAGGGCCAATTAACAGTACACAATTCTCTATTTGTGGCAATTTAACCGAGTTTGTAACGTCGTACGGCATTTACTTAAAGCAGGGGCGTTTAGAGACCCTTTTCACTTCTCATTTTTAGTTGAATTGAAGTAAATCTCCATTTTTCTAAGTTGGCACAATTATGGCTAGCTATTAGTGCTGAAATGGTCTTTATCGGAAGAAAATAGTAAATTTTTAGTATTATTATAAAGAATACCATTTTTTAAATTTAGGTTCTCTTTTTATTGTTATTTTACACAATAAATAATTTATTTTGGTGAGTGTATTTGATCTTGTTAATAATCAAGAAAGTATTGTACATTTTGTGTAATTTATAAAGAAATAATTATTTATTGTGATCCGTACACAATGGAGAATCCGCAAAGTCCATGGTATATTCGGTATGGCCAGAAGGCCTTAGGAGCTATAACAGGTGGTCGTAGGTTCATTATTTATCATTATTTCAAGTTTGCATAGTTGCAGGATTTATTACTATGATTTCACTGACTGTACGATGCATATTTGGTGGCATTATACTCATGTAAGTTACTGGATATGTATGTAACTCTAATGCATTGTTGTTAGCATAAGAAAAGCTTTATTTATTTACATTGGAGCTTCTAATCCGACTGCATGTTACCTACGGGTTCAACAGTGAAGTGGTAGCTATGTTATTATACCTTTTCTGTGATCGAAAGAGCTTCCGTAGGAATATATAGAAGTCTGAGTTGTGGATAAAACAGCGATGTCTGTGTTAACTAGAATATTTCCCTTGTCGTTAGATTAGCACATTAGCGTCTCAATACTTTGTCGTCGCCTTAAAGTAGTTTGATTAGGTAGACAAGCTTATTTTTTAATTATCTCATAGTGACCGCGTTCGAATTTTTCATAACATTCTAGTCATTAATCTTTCTTTGCAGAAACTGCTTCAATTTGTTTATAGAAAGTACGGTATCGGTGAGCTCCCAATTTTAAATTGTCAATACATGCACTTTGTTAACGATTACTAACCTATTGGTGCCTAAGAACCCCATAGATGCCAGATCCTGTGCAGTTCTAACATGCTCAATAGAATCTGATAAGCTTGTACTTTCATTCATATCTGCTAAATTCATAACTGCCGTGTCTTGTGCTAACTTGCTAGTGTCATAAAATTTAAGATGAGCTTCCATGTCGATCGAATTTAATTATTAATTCGACACTTAATGTTAGGCAATCGGAATGTGAAACCTTTTACGTTACGAAACACCCGAACAAATAATCTGGAAAGAAATAGACGCGAAAAAACAACTAGTAAATTACCTATTCCAGAATATCCCCAAATACGTGCATAAATAAAAAATAGTAGAAAGTGATAGCAGGTGTATATTGTAGAAATTGAGTAAACGTTAAATGGAGAAAAAGAAATAAATGCAGCAGGCCGAGGAAGTTACACCGGGTCAACAGGCAGTATGCTCGAAAACTCAAAATGGCGCACAATTCAAATTCTTTAAACAGTCAAGTTTTTAAACAAAGCAAGTTATGGAAAATAAATGAATAAATTCTTTTTAAATGAAATTCGTTTCAATCAGCCAAGGTGGTTTGAATTTATAAGTTAATGTCACTTTAATTTTGGTGGAAGAATTATCTTCCTCCACATACACCAACTTCTCAAAAAAGACGGCTAGTAGTAGACGTAATCATGATTCTTTGGCTGACGTTGCACTCTTCCAGAACGAGTTGTGCATAATCGCACCCCTGAAGTCGGCATCGCGACCTGTACAGTTGACACTGGTTCTTCCGTATCATCTGGTATTGCCAAACAGTTTTCATGTTATTATAATCAAGGTTGCGGTTTTGATATAAACACCTGACCCATTAATTACTTACATATGTCAGTATAAACTAAGAATTGTATAGTGTAGAAAAGGCAATTCATCCAGTAGACCGGTTTCGTCCCTATTGGGAACTCAATGTTCGTTTAATTATATAAAAGTTTTCATGTTGTCAATTGGTAGAATAAGATTTTGCTATGTTAGACAACGCGTCTTCTGAGTTCTACATTTCGTTATATGCCTGTATGATGGGATTGCACACATCAGATTCGCCCATAGAACGATGGTCATTCAACGCATCTGTTAATTCAGTCCTATCGTCTAACCAGATAAACTGGGGAATGCAACGATCCAACGTAACACATTCCTCAATGCCATTTATCTCTATGATGACATTCTTGTCAGTCATCCTCTTGACCTCATATGGTCCTTTGTATAATGGTGTCAGGCAACTCTTCTTATTTTCATTAGTTACATACACATGCGAAGCCGATTTTAGATCAGAGGACACATAGCACTTGGTTTTTGCTTTTCTAGTCTTGGTCGGAGCCAACCGACATATCTCTAAGTGCTCCTACGAACCAATCTACATAACTAGAAGCCCAATCAAGACTGCTTGGATTTTCTATTAGAAGATCTCAAGGCAACCTTAATAGTTCTCCATAAACCAGTTCTGCTATTGAAGTACCTAATTGTGCCCTATATCTGTTGCGTATGGCGAGTAGTACTATAGGAAGATCGTGTATCCCGCTTGTTCCACTAGTACACCTTAACGCAGCTTTCAGTTCACGATGCAGCCTTTCTACCATCCCATTTGCTCGTGGGTTGTACGCGCTAGTATGCAATACAGTTGTTCCCATGATTTTGAGAGATCTTACGAAAAGCTCGGACATAAATTGACTACCGCGATCACTAGTGACCTTTTCCGGAACACCATAACGCGATATCCAATTATGTAGAAACGCGAACAAGACTTCTTGCGCTGTCATGTCTTTTAAAATCGCCACTTCGAATTGACGACTAAATCAATTTACCATAGTTAGCAAATATTTGTGGCCATTAACCTCGGGCATTTCGACAATGTATTTATATATACGTGTCTGAACCGTCCAATTGGTATCCCAATATTCTGTATTTCGGTTCTGGTATGTCTCCACACCTTACACGTTTGACACTTGGCACAGGCTTTTACCCATACCCGTATGTCTTTAGAAATGTGAGGACATACGTATCTGTCGTTAATTAATCGAATGGTGACTTTAATGGATGGATGTCCCATGTCGTGTAACACTTGGATAATTTTGGTCCGTAACTCCAACGGCACATATGGTCGTGGTTGACTACTGGACGTTTCGCATAACAACAACTTGTCACTCATGAGCTTACGAACATATCCTGGTTTTTTGGACAAGACTAACGTAAAGATAAACGGATATATAGATCTATCGCATGGGGGTTCAGGAAGAGCCTATGCCAATAAGTCAGTATTAAGCAGGCCTCTCCTCTATACCCTGTTTACTACTAGATTCTGACAGATTTTCTTTCATCCAATCCTTTTAGTTGTGAGGGTACGCTTCGACGTAATTTTGTGTCCTATTTTTCGAATAATAGTATCCGACCAAGAGATGGTTGGCGTACCCCACCAACGGTTCTAGCCATTCTTTTGCGTTGCATCGGTAGCTTGGTGAACAAGATGCAAACCTGGCTTTCTCAAATAGTGCCTCAGCCGACTTAATTGGCGTTCCAAATCAAGGTTTAACGGGATGTTACATCAAAGCATGATCGAATAGAGCTAGTTGTCTCGTTAATTTTGCATTCCTAATGTTTAGCTGGTAATGACCTAAACGAAACCAAATGAATGAATACATTTGCATATTGCGCAGGCGTTTGCAACTATAGTTGCTCCCACACCAAGTCTCCCCAAGAAGTATATTCAATATATTGATCCGAAACTTAGTACTTTGTGAATTAGCCGGCGATTTCAAATTGATTTGCATAATTTGCGAAAGTCAGCTGCAGCAAAGCTTATAGATCTGGAAATTTTAGTAGGAGCCGTTTTGTCTGGTTTCACCAGAGATCTGACGTAACCGAGTTCGTTGGCGACTGGCTGCAGGATGCCGTTCCACACAATCCTAGAATCCAAGTCAGAATTGGTCATATCAATCGTTTGGATTCATTTTAATCGCATTTGAGGAATGTAGTACATAGGATCATTGATAAAGCTCTGATTCACCGCGTGATTATCCCTTCGTCGTGAACAGAGTAAACATTATCCTTTCTTGAGTGTATGTCTCACTGGTTGTCAAATTTTCTTCAGCTCATTGGAGATCGAGTGTAATGTCTTTTTTTTGAAAGGTTATATTTAAGTTCATATGAGCAAGTATTTCTTACAGTGGTTGTGCTATATTATCTCTACTTACATAATTCAGAACATTTTAAGCCTGGGAAGTAATATAAATTACTGATTTTTTTACTCCATGGTAGCATGTCGATAACTGTTGGCATTATGAATGGATTAAGTGGCTTTAATGTGTGGTCTGTTCCAACAGTAATTTACGACCTGATAAACGAGCGAGCTTTAGCTTTAAAAGCATGAAGCTTGCCGATTTTATTCAAAACGTCAAATGTTATTTGGCACAGTTAAAGATTCAGGTTAAAATGATCGTTGCGCATAGTTATCATCATTTGGTGGCAGATCATTTGGAAGAGGAAAAACACAATCTAATTTGTCCATTCCTAATAGGAATTGACGATCTATTGAATGTGTTTAACGCATACATTTGTTTCATTTTAATGCAACAATAAATCATCGGTTCTAGATGACGATGCATAAATGTGCTGTTTTCAGGGGATGAAATTATGTTGTTAAATAGCTATTATATACATTGTACCCTTTCTATGTGCAAAAACAAAAAGAAATTTTATCAGATACAAGAAACATTTCTTTCTCATTATCTACTAATGAACATATTTTTATATATAAATTGGAAAGCAAAACAAGATAGAAATATGTGAAAATAGAGAGAGTGTGAAAAAAGGAAACCAATCAATTGCGTACGTCATATCCAGTTCAAGCTCAATGCTTGTACGTGCTTCTTCTGCTTGCATAAATCCGGCTGCAATTTGTTTATCCATAAGGCTTCGTATGTGGCTAGCTCCCTTTTGTTTTTGCATTTAGTAATTACTTTGAATGCTACGTCTGGAGAACATACGTGCGATGTTTCGATGATGTGTTGCGCAATAGCAGACGTGTATTCACCATTTGATTTAAAACGAGGCGTTTAAGTTGCAATGTTCTCTCATTCGAGTAATTAACCGTCTGGTCGATCGGCCTACGACAACTTGCGCATGTATATTGGTAAATAATATTTGATATCGACATTAACGGCTGTTTCTCTTTGATTGCTGGTAAAGGCAAATGTGTTACCATAAATAACAATCGAAGTTTAGCTGCATTAAATGTGCGTGTTAATGCTACTTCAACTTTCTTTTGTGCCATTTTCTTTTCTGACCCGTAATACGTCTGTTTCTGTTTAATTCCCCTTTTAATAATTGATTCAATTAATTGTCTTGGATAGCCATTAGACATTAAATCGTTAATTGCTTTATTATATTCATTTTCTTTTGAATATTGACTAACCAATCTGTCAATTCTTGAAAAGCAGCCACGAACTGTTGATAATTTATATTGAAACGGCACAAAACTGCTGTAATGCAAATACTATGCAGACCATGTTGGTTTATGGTAAATTGTTCTGCTTAATTTACCATTATTTTCTTTCTTTAATAGTACATCCAAGAAAGGCAGACGATCATCATTCTCGTGCTTTGATGTGAAGCCGATATTATTATGTGCATTGTTGAAACTTTGAAGCAGTATTCGTGATTGCGACCTGTTCTTAAGGACAAGAAATATATCATCCACGTAACGTATATATTGAGCACATGAATCTCGTTGCGCAGTGCTGTCCTTCTTGTTGTAGATTTGACCGCATTTTTCTTGTGCGGGACAATCAGCTGATGGAAGGCTTAAAAAAGAAGGGACAAGTGAGAACCCATCAATCGAGGCCAAAAATCAGATCACCTGAAAATGATGAAAATTCAAGATTTTACCGACCTAAGAGTGCTATCAATTGTCCCGCACAAGGAAAATGCGGTCATATCCACATTTACTTATGTCACTCTTTAATGATGTGTTCTCTAGATGCCCTAGAAAAATCTCAGCCAACACTGGAGATAAAGGGCTCCCCATTGCCACACCATCAGTCTGTTTATAGATGCTTCCATTAATGTCATTTGCCACAAGTTGTGTTTTACTCCTGTGCGTATTGTGTCGACCCTGAAGATGAACCTGGAAATTCGGGTTCGAAAATTAGGTCAAAGAACAATGGAAAATATTGATCCAACGTCATTTTCAGACAATCAGCTAATTGAAGGCTTAAAGAAGAAGGGACAAGTGAGACCCATCAATTGAGGCCAAAAATTACATCATCTGAATATGAAGGAAGTTTAAGATTTTACCGACCTATGAGTGCTATCAATTGTCCTGCACAAGAAAAATGCGGTCAAATCCACTGTACATTTGTCGTATCCAATCCCCTCTTCGTTATCTCAGTCTTTGGTTTGCGTAATTTAGACCACTATTTGCGAAATTTAGACCAGTCCTTTTGCATAACGTCATTTGGTGTGTCTTCGCTTTTATTGTGATTGGTTAAATACAATGGGATTGGTGTTTACTTCAAGCTCGCAAACTTGATTTAAATAATTGTTACCACCACCCGCGCAATCAATTATTGTTAAATTGTATTGCGTCCGTAATTGATGGGTGTGTCGTACTTTGAGAAATGCTGGCTATTTTTGAAGGCTTGTCAGTTATTTCTTTGTTCCAGTCCAATTTTATTTCTTTTTGAATTATTTTCTGCACGTTTAAGCAGGGATTCAGCTTATTAATTGCAATAGCTTCACAAGCCAGAAGCATTTTTCCGTTTTTGCCTTGTACACAACTGAAAAATTGTTACTACTAACAGCATACCTGTGAGTAGTACATGCTCGCAAATTTCTGATTTTTGTGCAAACCAAAGACTGACATAACGAAGAGGGCATTGGTTACGATAAATGTACAGTGGGATTGGACGAATGAATATGCTAAAGAATCCAAAACAATGGTTATTGTTACTGGTAGAAATAAGATTTATCAATAAATATTATTCCATGGAGTACGTTGTTTTGTTCTTATATTTTAAACAATGGTAAAAATGACAACGATATATATATATATATATATATATATATATATATATAAAAGAAGGAAAAATTTGAACACAGGCCAGTGTGCCAACATAAATTGTGTATAATAATTTCACATAGGAAAATCGTAGGCTTAAAGAGGTTCACAATTATTGTATTACCATAAACTGTAAAATGCAATAAGGAGTTAATGTAATAATTCTATGAAGTTGATGAGTATAACAGGAAATTTGAAACAATATTCAATGTGTACATGAACGAAACGAGTATGATAAATAACCCGTGGAACATCGAATGTTTGTAGATTAAGACCGAATAAAAAAGTTTATCGTGGAAATGGTTATGCTTGCTAGATTGAATTCAAAGATGACTGAACTCTACGAACGCTAAAGCCGAGTGCATATATATGTGGCAATGAAATGGATCTCCGAATTGGTAAAGCCGTAAGACGGTTTCAGGATTCATTTTCTAACACTGAAAATACACTTATGATATGTGTTTATACTAGCCAAAGTTCAGCTTATAGTCTGCATGTGGCCTGTCTATTTTTTCAGAAGAAAAGAGGGAAGGCGTTTTGTGACGCTTTGATCATGCATGCATAAACAGATATCTACGTATTCCCATCAGTATGACGTCTTAAAAAAGAGGGCATACTCAGCGAATTTTTCAAGTTTGCTTTGTACAAAAAGCTTTTTAAGAAAGAATAAACTGAATATAATTCATTGGGAGGGTCGCACTCGTCAGCCAAATCGTCCATACCCTCTATGAACAGGCGACCTGGCGTTCTTTTATACCAAATAAAAATACAGAAGAAATTATGTAATTGTATCGCCTGGCGAGCCGTATAAAATTAATTCTCTCGTCTGTTGTTTTTCCAGGGGATCTAAATAATATGCCACTATAAATGAGCCTGAAAGCTGACCTACATGGTGGAAGGCTCTTTATGCGTCTCGACAGTGAAAACTTGAAACATTCAACCACGTGTTGGTTGGTGCCTGATAGGTTTCTATATTCAAACGGTAGACGTGCGTATATGCACGGGCTCCAGTGAAACGAAGAAGATGCAGAATACGCAAAGTTATATACGGTGGACTTATTGTTATATGTATTGGTTCTCGTGGATGATTAATCATTATGATCTTCCCAATATTTTCGGCTAATAATTTATACAATCGCAGTATACGAGTTGCTTGTTTCCAGGAGATCGTAATTGCTTCTATAACTACACACTCGAAAGAGCTTTTCTTCTCGCGCTTCAATTCGAGTGTGATCTATTCATATATGTTGTTGCATTTCTACTATCCAGTGTTGTGGCAAACGTTTAATTTGTCTGTGGAGCTATAAACATACACTTGGCCTATTCTATGTTCGGTGTCGGTCATTTGGTTCCTGCTGTTGTAAAATATTCGCGCGTCCTTTGGACCATTCTACTAATAAAAAGAATAATTTCTCAGACAAGCTATCAGATTCGACTTCTGGCCTTGAGCAGAATTCATTTCATTCAACCAATAGTATACCATGTAGATAAGGATCTAAACGTAGTTGACAGACTACCATATTTTAGTAGCTTTATCTATAACTCAGGCAACAGGAGTATAGAGATGAATATTGGAATCACGAAAGGTGGATTAGCTTTCTCCAACCTTCGCCATTAATGGCATTTCATGAGTATTTCACTCTACCTGAAAGATTGTACGTAAAATGCATCTATGTGTGCAGTGTTGTTATGCTCTAGTTAAACTTGGTATTTAGAATCGAATACTGTACGCTTACATGCATTTGACCACCGTTGTTTGAGAGGCACAGCCAATATTGGTTACCGGCAACGAAGATGCCTCTCTGAAGTCCTTGATCGGACAAAAAACACCACGTTAACAAAACACATAAAGTTTCATCAGCTGCGCTGGGTCGACCGCCTTTTAATTATGTCTTCAATTGCATTGCCTAGTAGAGCATTTCTCTCATCATGCGTCCGAATGGCATTAGAAACAAGACGAACAAACATTGATATGGTAGAAATAGACGAACTTTTCATAAATCACTTCGGTAACAATGTTTTGTTGTAAATTATTATTCTGGACATTCCGTAAAATTATTTTTTTGTTTGTATTTTTCTTTCGATTAACATCAGTAATTAAGAGCTGTTGTGTTGCTGTCTTTGATGATATTAATAAAGTTCAGCATGTGAAACGTTTTTAGGAGTAGATTATGCTATCTCGGACCTGCCTTTCAATGGCTTATGCTCATGAATCTCCTAGTTTTGGTAGATAACCCTTTCCTAGTAAAACCAGGACAAATGAATAAACACATGTGTTGTATTAGTAAGTAACAGTGTATGAAATTAATTTTAAAATGTTTTTTTCATAATTTTAACAAATATAATTATCATTATTTTCTTTATATGTGCATCTTCTCAGAATAATAGGCATAGTTGTTCTTACTATGGAGGCTCCGCTTTGTTGCGCTTTCATTCCGCAGTTGGAGCCTGTTAACCGTGTGACTTCGAAGTTTCCACCAATAGCCAGGGGAGTGCTTTATGCAGTGTAAGTTAATTTTTTTCACCAATTTATTTCATTTTGCGTTAATTGTACACATCTCGAATTTTATTCCTTAGAATAACTAAAGAAAAGTTTTATCATGTTCAAATTTTAGCTTGTGACATGAGCCCTAAAATGAAATATCATGATTGTGGAAATTTGCATCCATAATCTAAAGTATGTCTTAAATTTCGCTTCATGAGTAATAAGTAATTACGTGTATAGCAATGATGCTTTGTGCATTGTGGAAGCGCTACGGCATTAACGTACCTTATTTACTTTATTGCGGTTGACTGAGCTGGCTTTTTAATTTACCCCTCTCAAGAATACAATAAGGAAAATGACGTGCTCGATTCTATCGTATTTGAAGATCCCGTTTAGGTTCCACATCCTGTTCCACTGCAGATCGTCACGTTTGAAAATGAACCAAGATTTTAAGCATGGATTATTTTGAAGATTTTCGCCGTACAATGCGAACGGTATGACGAAGCGAACACTCGAGATTATTTCACGTGCTAACGGCAGTTCTATCTCATACGTACTTACTTTACTTTACTGCGGCTGACTCCTTTTGGAGGATAAGCCGGCTCCAGTGACATTTCATGGAGTTTCTTGGGAATTTGGTACAAGTGGTGTCCCCTCACCACTCGGCTTTTTGATCGAGGACGCACCTCTAGCCTTTGCACATCCAAGCGCAGTCTGCAAGGCAGCAGTAAGTTGCATGGTTGCCGGTGGCTGTTGAGAGCTCATTCGCCATTCGGAAGTACGGGGTACTGTCCAGGAGTCCATGTAATTCTGTGGCTGTTGAACCCTTTTGTGGCGTGGAACATATGCCGAGTCATGACAAACTAAAACTATAAAACACCACTAGGGCAAAGTCAGATGGGTGTTGTCAGGACGCAAGTAGAACCACCACCACCACAGAAAGCAAATCTCATACGTAGCTTGGAATTCGATTTCGCCGAGCTTTTAGCATAGTTCTATTTGTAGCGTTGGGATGAGAACACGAGTTGTGTATACAAAGTGAAAGCTTCGGCTAGTATAGTAAACTTGGCACTGCTGCATAAGTGTAAGTTGTACCGAACAAATGGTGCATTCTGCCCCTAATATTCGACTGTTTTAGAAGGTGACAACCCAGTGTTCTTCATTAAGCAACACAGGCCTTTAAAATGTTTTTCAAAATTATGCGGCAGTGAGAAATTTTTATTTAAAAAATAATGTATTTTGTTGTCTGTGGATGTCACACATCAGTCATAATATATAGTTTTCTTTCGTAGTTGTTAATTGAGAGTAATGAATAAACTCTAAATGAGTCGGAAAGTGCGTCTACGGTGCTCATTGACATAATTGGTGACACTAGCAATATTAACAACTAGTTTGGTGCCAGTTGGCTGTGCTGCACAAAGGGTATCAATGATATTGTAATTAGAGGCATTTATTAAACTTGATGCAAGCGAGTAACAGCAAAAGAGGGTATGATTCAACCGGTAACAGACAGGATAGATACAAAGATCCCCCGTCGCACTCTTGAACTGCACACTGAATTCCGAGTGTACTTTCGTCTTTTCAATATGCCTTAGTTATTTTCGGTTCGGCTTGATCATTATGATACGCACTTTGATCTCCATATTGTGCAATTAAATAAACTATAGATAGATGTTTATTTAAGTTTACAAAGTTGAATTTTATGACTTTTCGTCACCCACTGAATCATTGATTGCTTAGTAACACAAGTTCACAGATTTTCAAATGACTAAGTATGTCTCATTTGTAGTGCTGACGTTTACTATCTGATAAGCGCACAATTTCGACCTGGAATTGGACACATAGACCAAATTCTTTTAATAAGTTACATTTTTAAGTTACGTTATCGGTGTCATTGATCTGCCATTGTTGGCGTACTAGGTTATTCGGTCATTTTCGACTTGGTGATGCGCAGCATGTTATGACGATCTATGCTTAACAAACAGTCCAGAGTTTTTTGGTTTATCTTCAGTGGATGTTTTTAAATGTGCAAAACAAATTTAGCTGATTACAGAGGCGATTCAGCTAGAGAAAATGTGGCTTCTGAAGTATGGATAATATCGATGTACAGCCTACAGATTGATAAAGTTTAGTGGCTGCAGAATGGTGAAGCCAATAACGCGTAACTAATGTTGGTGCACAAAGTTCTAATATCCTCGTTGGATCATCAATTCTGATTCAGCATCTATCGATTTATTTTGACACACACCTACCAAAGTTTGCAGTTACCCAATATGTATTAATGTTCGCGCATTAAATGCACCAACGTGAGCATTTAACTCAGGTTTAATGAATTTAGGTTTACTTGAATTATTTTCGATATTTAGAAATACGACTTCTGGTTCAATGACTTGGTCAACGCCCTCATACCCATTGCAGCGACTAGAAAGCTTTTCTTAGATAAATAATTAAAAATTAAAGGAAAATGGACAGAATTTAAAATGAGGTCTCCAGTAGTCTGTTTTAGCCTATCCCATCTGTATGATTCAGATGGTTAGGCGAGCTTTTTTATCCAACGCGTCGGTAAATGCACATGGTTATATGTAAGCCATAAACTAACTCTTGGTCGCCAATTCCTGGTATGGATCATTTATTTGCAATTCTCCTTCTATTTTACATTTTGTCAACCAAGACTGACGAGCCATATCTCTCACGGTGCGAGTTGACTAAATTACCATAATCAGCCGAAACCTTTCTTTTGCTTTTCGCACTGTCATTCCGTCATTTCCAATTTTATACTTTATGCTAATGTTAAGTAAAACCAACTTCGATAAGGACTGTATCCAGTTTGACCCGGCGAGTTTCAAGTTACCTCTACCGAGCTTGATTTTCACTACTAGCGTTGTGCGTACAGTTTCAAATTTATCTTTCATTCGAACTAAACTGTGTGGCACTTTAGCTCCACACTTGAACTTTATTATCAACTATGACTATGATTACATTTAAACTATTCAGACCTCTTAATTAAGAACTTTGTTCGGAGCAGAATGTACAGTTACTTTTCTCTGTGCTCCATTCGACGTAGTGTATGTAGATACCATGAAAAGTGTAAGTTAATTTGTCATTTTTGACTCTGTTTTAAAATGTTTTTTACCAAACTGTCATCTGTTTCCAGTGGTTCACGCTGTTAGATAAGCTCCAGCTCGTGAACTTAAATGAATATCCAAGCCCAACTTTCCGAAATAAGAAAATTCTGTGCTACTAGATGTTCGAAGCCAATAGCACAGACACCATTTGATAGAGTGCTAGCAGCCAAGGGAATATTCATAAGTCGAAATTGTATCCTATCGTTTGATTTCGAATGTCTGACCAGCTCGCAGAATGCAAATTTTGTAATATATCATGAACTATAGCTGATAGGCTGCAACTGTGAAATTTGACTTCAACACGTAGCACATTTCAATTTGTTTTAAATCTTACCGATTTGCTATATGCTTAATTGCGCGACTGGGCGTTTCATTTTTAACTTAGCCTCTGCTATCAGACGTCGATGAAAATGTCTGCGGTAAATACTTGGCTACTATTTTATGTAGGTAGGTGCTTTTTGTCCTTGCTGGTCAGATTGGCTCGAGCCTAAAATTTGTCAGGATGTAAATATAATGATTTTGAGCATTGTAAAGAACACCTTTCGCTTTATTTTCCAGAAACTTTATGATATCATGTGTGTAGTCGGCTTATACCTTCATGGGTATCAGCTGCAGTAAATTTAAGGCAATGCCTAGAACGCTGGATCATTTAAAAATATCAAGTGCACCAAGAAAAGAAATTCGGATGTCGCAGTATATATTCATTTCATCGATTAATTTTTTATTTATGTTAATTAAGGACCAATTGCTTATTACTATGTATTACTCAGCTTTGTTAACCAGAAAGCTTTTACTTTTCTTAACATATTTCGCAATCTCTCCATTCGTTTAATTTGTGCTCATGCAAACTTTTGATTTATATGAATAACTGTGCTTGATTAAATGCCGTAAATGTGTGCATTTTTCTGTTTTGTTAGCATTAATATGACTGCTTTTAAGGTGCTTTCGTGTATTCTGATATATATATATATATATATATATATATATATATATATATATATATATATATATATGTCAATGTGTCTAACCTGTATCACGTGTTATATTTCACACTTGAAATTAAATAATCTATTTTGATAATACTTGGTGTAGATTCGTATCCAGACTATAAGTTCCTCAGTTATATGTTCCATTTATATGAACTTTAAATTAATATTGATTGCATTATATTATTCGCAACCTTGACATAGTATCTATTCAGAGACACTCCGATCGAGAACCTTAGCGTGTGGTTGTTTTTTTAGGTATACAGTAGTTATATATTGTTTGTTGCGAAGAACTATTAGTTGTTACGTGTCTAGTAACAAATTTGTTTAAATAGGACGAGTAGGATAAACCACATTCAGCATGCACGAAACGTATACTTATACAGCTTGCCATGCGTTTATTGACACTGTGAGGATAGGGGCCCTGGTATCGTTTTACAACTGTGACAACCTTGGAATATGCAAGTATGTATTAGGTGTTGCGAACGTAGTAACAAATTAGTTCAGTTGTGACCAGTAGGATAAACCAAATGCAGCATGAACGGAAAGTATAATCTCATGCACATTCGTTTCGTGCTTACTGGCGACTCATCAGTAGGAGCCGGTATTACGCCATATAACCACTATATATTTTGGTCAAGAATGTGGGATAATAGGGCGGTACAATCTCCTAGACGAATGTGTAAACATATAGTAGTGAAGCTAACATCATATAAAGTCACGAAAAGTTGTTAAAGGGAGTAATACCGGCTCCTACTGATGAGTCGCCAGTAAGCACGAAACGAATGTGCATGAGATTATACTTTCCGTTCATGCTGCCTTTGGTTTATCCTTCTGGTCACAACTGAACTAATTTGTTACTAGGTTCGTAACACCTAATACAAACTTTCATATATATATATTAGTTCTCCGCAACAAACAGTGTTTAACCTTGAAATATTGCAATTAGGGATAAAATAAATAGCATTGTAATACAGTTAAGTGTTATATTTCGCAGCACTTTTATCATATCTTTTTATATCACCATTGGCTATAGTGGGTCCATTTTTAGCACATTTTCATTTTCAGATGTACAGCGTGCATTTATCTGTGATTCGTGTTTTATTCACTGATCCCGTCACTCTGAAGTCTTCCACGTCTACTATCCATTGTATATGTTGTATTATCAAGTTTTTTCTGAACTGTTGATGTTTGGAGTAGTTCTTTTTCTACTCATTTCATATGTTATTTTTAAAATTAATCTTATTGTCTTGTTTGCTCAACTTTTCTCTATTTACCGTATACCTTGTATCCTGACCATATTTGAATTATATTCTGTCGTAATAATAATATAATAATTGACTTCTTATGAAAGATGTAAACTATTTAGAATTTACGTACTTGTTTAACTTTTAACCATACCATTTACATCTGACACGTGCAATGATGGGAATTTTCATTAAGGAGAAAATGTGGATATTCCTAATGATATTTTCGATGCAATTCTTAAGTAAACAACACTATTGGCAATAACGTTTATCGATATTTAAATTATAACAATTTTCCACTGTGGTAGCTGTTAAGACTTATAATTTATCTACATTGCTGTGATCGATCTATTTCTCAATCTATGGATATGCCATACACAAGGCTCCTTATTTTATCTACTAATTCGTTACCTTTCTTTTTTAATGGTTTAATTTCAGCCGTATCTCTCACAAGACTATTATTAGTAGAATATTTACGAACTGACTATTTCTATTAGGTAACTGTTTTGATTTACCGTCCTCATTATATTCTGTCTATGAGCAGTAATTGCATTTATGCTGAAACCATACCTTACTAATAATTAATACACATACAGACACACAGACACATACGCAATGCACTCACAATAAACCGCCAACATGAGATAGAAGTAAAATAGAAAAACAGACAAATTTGTGCGGCAGGGTGGCTCAGTGGTTAGAGCAACAGATTCCGAAGCAAATATGCCCAGATTCGATCCCTGTCTGTGGCAAATTCTGAACAGTATGTGATAGATTGCCAATAAGGAGAAACCGGTCTACTGGATGAGATGCCGTTTTTACACTATACAATGCTTAGTTTATACTAACATATTTATGTATATAATGAGTCCTGTATTATTAAAGTAATCAGACTTGTTGCCACCTAATTAATAAAATGAAAACCCAGGATGTATGCAAATAAAGGGTCGGAATATGCTTTTGAGTATTCTCGTAATAAACCGGTCCACTTTGTTATTAAATATATTGCCTCTTCCTAACATATATCTTTATGAGTCATCAATGAAACTTCATTTTTTGCACAATTCTATTCGAACACTGCTATTCGTAAAACCTATGTGAAAATATAATGATGAAAAATACATTATTTGCAGTATCATTATAAGTAATATCACGTATCTAGTAAGTGTGTGATCTTAACAGACGCAAAATAGTAATGCTTTAATTGACGGGGAATTGAATAATTATCTGATTTTTGTTTTGCGAAATAAGCTTTGTAAAGTTATTGTTCACGAGGCCGTTATTCGAGCCGCTTAAACAGCGGAAAGCTCATAGCACCAAATAAGTTAATTGTTCGATTTTGCTTAAACAATATTGTTGTATATTATGTTACTTTTAGCTCTGCCATCATCCTACTTAGCCTCTGCATCGGCATTTCGTCTGGCTTGGCGTTCGTCTTCCTTGTGATATGCGCAGTTTACAATTTTTATATCTTTTTCAAACAACGGTAAGTTGTACATGCATCATACAAAAGCATATATATATATATATATTTATATCTATTATTGCATTTATAAATAAGTTATTGCTCCTTTACTCGGAAAAGATACAGAATATTTTGATGGTGATTTTATACGCGAAATTCTGAAGAAAAAATTGATATAACTTTACGAAAACTCTATTCGAATGTTTAGCGTCATTTCTAATAATTTAACAAGTTTTATAGCTGTATTTAATGCGCTTAGCTGTTAAGTGAGTCTGATAAGATCGCATTGAAATGCGATATCTGGCAGGAGGCTATTTTATTTAAATGCAAGTTACTTATCTGTGCTGCAGTCTGTCTGTTTAATGTGAATATATTCCTCTGCTTGTCATAAATTTATTTACTTACACATTTAGTGGCATGAGTACTATTTCAAGTTTTTGCAAAAATGACAGCCTTTCTGTGCTAAATGTTTCTTGAATGAAGATTTTTTTTCGAACCTGGATTAATTAAAATTACTTGATCTGCGTTTAGATTAACACAGCTTTCATTGTTCCAGTAGTTTTCTTCTCTTGGGATATTTCGGCTAAATTTATCGAAAGCCTTCATCAGTCGCAATATACAAACTAAACTAATGAAGCAAGCGCGTTATTTCCTCTAGCCATATTATTTATGCTTCGGACTGCTCTTTCATTAGATATTCGCGTGTCACATGTGTGTGTTTGTATTTTCATAATTGTTATTTTCATCTAACTAATTGAGACTAGAGTGGCTGAATAATAATTTATCAAATGCATGCGTTAACTATTCGTTTTATACACTCTATATTAAGTAGGAAAGTGAAATCATTAGCTTTAAAATACAATATAAGTACCGTTTTAAAACAGCCCCTTACACTAGGCACTATACTCCCTAACCAAAAGGAAAAGATTGAACCCTTAGAAACATCAGGAGTGTATGAAATCCCATGCAATGATTGTAGTCTCAAGTATTTTGGTGAGACCATGTGCCCAATCAAGGTAAGAAGAGGTGAACATAAAACTGTATGTAAGTATGGACATATTGCTAAATCTGATCTTGCTCGTCATGTAGTGGAGACTGGGCACACTATTAACTGGGATGATTGCAAACGTATAGCAACATGTAATCGTAATAAGATGACGATATTGATTAGAGAATCTATCGAAATTAAATCTAAAGATAATATTATTAATGAAACAGCTGTTGAAAAGTCGTTAGGTCCGATTTGGAATACCGCATTAGCTAATGGCAGGAAAAGGCGATTGCATGAATTGGAAACTGAAGCTAGCTCCAGTAAAATATTAAGAACATCGGATTAAGATTGACTTATTAGTGGGCTTGTTGTTCAAGTAATCCTATCTATTGTGATTATTCTAATAATACAATATTTAGAAGTAATAATTTGTCTGACGCGTGAAAAGGGTAAATTAATGTCTATTGACTGCAGTTTCATTTAGATGTACGTACATGTGTATCAATTATATTTTAACGGAGTTTCTTAGTTATGTATACACATGCACATGCGTGGCGTGCGCCTATTTATTGGTAAGGCAATAACTGTTATTAACTAGTCTATATAGAGTGCAACCCAAGTGGTTTGATTTGGTATTTAACATATGCATTGGTCTTTCGGACTTCTAGTTTTATCACTTATGGCATGTTCTAATGACGAGTGTTTCCGAATTATTGGTCTCCCCCCATCAGAAAGTGTGAGGGCTAATGATTTCACTTTCCTACTTAATATAGAGTGTATGAAACGAATAGTTAACGCATACATTTGATAAATTATTATTCAGCCACTCTAGTCTCACTTAGATGAAAATAACAATTATGAAAAAACAAACACACACAGATGTGACACGCGAATATCTAATGAAAGGTCAGTCCGAAGCATAAATAGTATGGCTAGAGGAAATAACGCGCTTGCTTCATTAGTTTCGTTTGTATATTGCGACTGATGAAGGCTATCGATAAATTTAGCCGAAATACCTCAAGAGAAGAAAACTACTGGATCAACGAAAGCTTCGTTAGTCAAAACGCAGATCAAGTAAAGTATCCTTGGTAGACGTGTTCGTTGAGGTATGAAAGTGGCCGCCGGTTGGCACGATTTTATGCTTTGGATCCAGATTGGCCGTAATGCAGTTATACGCTTTGTTTGGCTTCACGCCATGTAGATAGATATTTTTAAAATTCAATTAATGTCTTTGGGCAGCTTTTCTGTCTTTTCTGCCGAAAGAATAGCAACGGCAGCAGACTACACACCGAGGAGTGTTCCGTTGACGTTGTAATACTACATTAGCTATACGAATGACTATAGTAGAAGCAATGACACATCCTTGACGAATCCTAGAGCCAATGGCCAAAGAATTCCTAGTGCAAATAAAAGCAGATGTGTCCTTATAGAAAGCTTTAAGAAATCGATCAATTTTGGCCGGGCCGACATTAAGCATATCTGGCATTTTTATCATGTGCGACACAGAGTCTGACACGGTTGAGTAATAAGGAAGGGTGACGATTGTGTGCCGTTGAAACCAGTGGCGTAACTCGCGAGTGCGACGGCGTGCACCATTTTTTTCACTGCATTCCATTCCTGGTCCATGTATTATTTGATTTGGTCTAGCGCTTTTCTGTCGTTTGACAATACAACATTGTATGGAAAATAGCAACAAAACGTCGACTAACTCCATGGTAGTTGACAGAATTTCCCCGGCCATTTTTTGGATGAGCAATATATCGGTGCTCTTCCATTTATTTTGGACATATTCCTGCAGAAATAAGCTAGTATAGATCGTTCCAGGCTCTTTTCCTTCGTACCGATTAAAGGATGAAATCGATTTCGGGGGCTTTGCTGTTGCTCTTTAGATGTCAAGGCTACCACCTTTTGACAAGCTGAAGTTTTGATATTAATCTTTCAACAAGATTCGCTTCGTCGCCTACCACGCTGTTTGAGAAGATTATTAAAGATTTTGATGTTCTTTTTTCAGTATTTGTCAGCGCCCGTACTCTTCAGGCAGTACTGCAAGCCGGTCGGATATGTGTACACAGCTCGAAGGAGCTTTTACAATTTTAACGGCTGACATTAAAATCATAGCGAAATGTATGTTCTAGGCTGCAATCTATTCATTGATTTGCAACACATGCCTCTTAATTAATTACTTCGGTTTTTGTAGATGCATTAAATAAATTTAAGAGAAGTTGAAGTTTTCTTAAGCCATGCTTTCATAGTTTGCCAGACGCTTTCACGAGTGGTCCAGCGGAAGCGTAGGCGTTCCTGAAGACGGTGTGCATACTATCCGTTCTTAGATGCTCTTAATTTCGGACAAAATACGAACAGTCGCATAAAGTTGAATCTTTTTTCAAATTTTAGCGGCTAAAACGATTATCATATGCAATAAGTCAATCAGTAGTGCATCCATAGTATTCCCGTGAGTCCCGAATATCGCCTCGGACAGTATTTGAAGAGTTCCCAATGGTACACTGGATGAAGTTTATTTGCTACATTATTTGATGCTTAGTTTGTACTGACAGGTATACATTTAATGGTATTAGTGCCTATATCGAGCTCTCAATTTTGATTAAGTAACTGATCTTGATGTTGAAAATTCTAAATTACTGTGTAAGAGGTGATCATTCTTCACGGAAACGCTGGTGTTTCTCTATGTGAAATTGTAGGCTCCAGTAGAATTGGTCATTGGGTCTCTAGAAAGTCTGGAGATTCTCGAAACATAGCGCCAAAGTTCTGCTATCTTGAATTGTACTAATACTCATAGAGCTATTAGACGTCAAATTTAGCGCAGACTGACAGTTGATATTGAATCCTTTTGAAACAGAAAGACTAAAGCGATAAAAGAATTCTGCTTTGGGTAATAACCTATAGTTATTATGACTTATTTGTGCAACTTGTTATAAATAATTAGTTTTTTGCGAAATACCAAATGATTGTGACAACAATCTAATATCCGATAGAATTCGTTTTTTTATTAGTGATTAATTTTCTTGAACACCTACAGCAGTTTCGATCCTCGAGTGTATGTCGGGGTCAATGCTAACCCCGATCGACTATCAGAATTAGAAATATGGGATACAATCCAATTTCATTAAGATCGTAAATATGAAGGCCCCGATAATTTGTTTTCGACTTTATTTAATGATAGTGACGTCATAATTTGTGCTGAGTTTATAATATATGGAATGAAGACAACATGCGGTTGCTTTGAGTGAATCGACTATCATTCCTTTCTTCATAAAAGGTCTTATGTTGATTATTTGCCTTCATGATCATACGCTGTCTCAGCGTTTCGTGTGAATCACATTATAGAGAACAACAATCCGAATTCTGGCTATCACGAGGTTATATAAATAATTATTACCTTAGGACAATTACTTGAACGGCAAAACGTGTACAGCCGTGCCATAGCAAGTGTCTTCCCAGACTTCAAATAGTGCATTTGACTCATTGGATCGCAATATTCTATTCGAGGTTGTGCGAAAATTGGTATACCCTCAATATTTGGAAATATTATACGCGCCACAAAAAATTCTGGCCGCGTTTGTCTACAATGTTTTATCGTAAAGCTTCACTACTAGCATTGGTGTTCGTCTAGGATGTCCGCTTTCCCCATTTTCATTTTACATTGTGCTATATTCATCTATACGTTCAAAATGTAGGCGTCGATTAATCGATCTTGACTAGGCAGACTATATTGTATTCTTGTCCGTCAACCGCGATTCTACGAAGGCTGCCTTGAATAGATTATCAATCGTAGTTTCGTCTTCGGTATGGAATTCATACCTAGATGTAAGACACTTCTACAGAATCACTCACCACTCACTTCAACTCTGCGACTTTGACTTGATGGTCTGTATGTGGTTGACATGTTTACATAACGTTTTGCAAAAATAACTCAGGCATTATGAGTGACAAAGTTAATACGTGGATTGTGAAAGCTAGATTAATTTCATACAAATTTCGCTATTTATGGAGAGACTAAAGTGTCTAACTCTGTTTTAAAGGTCATATGTACAATGCATCTGCTCGTGCAGTTTTATTATAACCTAATTAGGCTTAGTCATGTATAGTCGCGTGTGTTCCCCGCCACAAAAGGGTTCAACAGCCACAGGATTACATGGACTCCTGGACAGTACCCCGTACTTCCGAATGGCGAATGAGCTCTCAACAGCCACCGGCAACCATGCAACTTACTGCTGCCTTGCAGACTGCGCTTGGATGTGCAAAGGCTAGAGGTGCGTCCTCGATCAAAAAGCCGAGTGGTGAGGGGACACCACTTGTACCAAATTCCCAAGAAACTCCATGAAATGTCACAAATACCGTTCATGCTACGGCGTCCCCGGCAAGCGACACGCTCTGTATCAGCGCGAAAACACCTATTTATTTCGGGTGTTGGAATGTTCGATGTTCCGAAATGGCTGCCATCCGCCCGGCATGGAGAGGTATAATCCGGGATTTCTATGGAGCCGGCTTATCCTCCAAAAGGAGTCAGCCGCAGTAAAGTAAAGTAAAAGTAAGTCGCAGATCGTAGACAATTACTGGCATTCGATCACCGTTGTTTGAAAATGGTCGTTTGTACAATGCATCTGTTCTTGTAATTTTATTTTACGCTAGTGAAGCTTGGTCCATTAGCGTCGAAGATCTAACTTGCTTACTCTCATTCAAACACCGTTGTTTGAGGAGCGTGGCCCGTATATATTATAAACAGCAATTAAGCGGCCAACATGCGCTCCTTGTCAAAGAAACGAATGAAGCTTCATCAATTGCAGTGGCTCAGTTACTCATTTCGTACGCCTTCAATTCGGTTTTCCATTGCAGCCTTATTTACCGAGCTAGTGCTAGGTTGACGTGAGAAAATGGGCTGTTAGATTTTGACATGTCAGAACTAGCTAATACCAACAACAATCAAATTATGTTGTGTATGATCCGTTCGTCTACCAAGGTGAGTCCACATGAGCAATATAGTTCTTGGTTGGACACCCGGCGTGTTGTGGCATCGAATCAAAATAATTGACGATTCTGTTGCAGATTTTTAGTATAATAAGCTTAACATATTTCTTCGAAACTGTATTAATCGAAATTTCCTGATCTGCTTTTTGACTCAGGCAGTTAGTTTTCCAGTAGTTTTCTTTCTTCAACAAAAGTTTTCGGCTGCCTTTATCGGCAGCCTTCTTCAGTTGCTCCATCCTCACCAGTTTAACCAAACAAAATAATGAAACAGACTTCATTAGACAGTTGCCAATAAAGGCAGCCGAAATATTCTGTTAAAGAAAGAAAACTAAATGCGTTAGTCAAAATGCAGATCAGGTAATTAGTTTAAACTTCTTTTCTTGGTTGGAAAAATTTTACTGCAAAATACTAGTGTTTATGGTGCGAAACAGTGAACCCACAAAGAAGCGGTCTCGAAGAAGTCGCCTGGCCTTTAAACGGGCTCGGTCGTAATGCTGTTTTGTAGAAATCCAGGTTGCCTTATTTTTACTTATTGCCTAGGCAAATATTTCTACCTGAAGTAGAACCTCGCCTTTGTAAATGTTCTTCCCTCAGTTCTTCGTTGCAATTACTATTTTTATCATTTTTGTTACCTTTTATTATTTTAAGTTTTAAAATTACAATGTGATTTCTCTTCTTATTTACTAGTTGTTTTATGGCAGTTAAGCGTCAGTTACTAGCAGAGGTCAGGTTTCCGTCTGTTATGATGGTGAGGGTGGTGGAAATTATGAAGATGATTATGTATGTAGGTATGTTTGTTTGTACGGATGAATGCATGTATGGATCTATGTATACATGTTTGCCCTTTGTATCATTTATGATAATGCAGATGTATCATTATATTTGCTTACTTTTGTATTGATAACAGAAAAATGAGTTCCATGAGTCAACTACCGGTTACAAGTCAGGAACCTGCGGGTGATCCACATAAGCCTCAGGTTGCTGGGGCATATGTTCATCCCGGTGGCGGTTACATGCCACATGGAGGTCAGCCAAGTGTGCCACCAGCCTATAATGACGTTGCTTCTGGTTTGCAGAACCCTTACGTGCAGAACGCGGCTGAAGGCGCATTAAAGGGTGTTATCCAAGGTTCTTACGGTCAAAGACAACAGGGTTACTCTGGTTATTAACTGTCAACATTATCTTGCATTAATTTGGAATGCCTACTTGATATCAATATTATGTATATGGGATGTTTTATTTTTTAAATTTCTGGCACTTCGGTATTTTTGTTTTATTGATTTGGATTTAAGATTTAGTATTTAAGCTTGATCCTAATAGGATTTGAGGAGTATAGCTTTATTTTGGCAAGAAAAAATGCTTTCCTTATTTCTATTACTTTTTAATTTCGTGACGTAAATCTAATTTTAAGTTGGATGTGTTGGCCCTTAATAATTCTTGGTAATTTAATTTTGAAGGTTTTGTAACTCGTGTTATATTTTGCCTCACAAATTCTTGTTTGTGCAATTCTTCTATTTTGATTTAGCTCGGTTAAAATTGTAGAAATACCAAACTGTTTACCTTTTAAGCGATGCTGATTTTGTTTTAGAAATCTGTCTATCGCAATCCAATGTTCTTCTTAGGTGTTGTTGTATACCAAATAATTAGACATACGATTTAACTAATTGAAGATATCCGTTATTCATGGCCAGTCGCTCTCCTTTCCAGACCATATTTTCTCTCTTGGTTTGCAACAACATCAAAGTTTAGTAGTTTTGGCGTCTTCCTTCGAAGTTTGGGTCTAATCCTCATTGCGCACTTTCAGACTTGTCTTGATCACCCAGTTATCTGGTATGAATTCTTACTCTCTTATTGCAAGGGGAAGTATAACACTACGCTCTACAATTTGTCTACGTTATATTTTGAACATTATATTTTTCATGAGGTGCTCACGTATGTTCTGCCCACTTTGTGATCCATCTTTTACGTGATATTTATGTTACATCTTTTACTATTTTACGCTTTTGTAAGTAATTTTTGGAGTTTGGCCTATTTAAAACGCTTCATTCATTTTAAATGCATGTTAAATTTATTTTTTCCTGATCTCAAACCGGCCTCTGTCGAAACGGCATCTGAATTATAAAAGGATAAATGTTTGTTGTTATGTTTTGCTTGTCTAGTTGTCCACTATGCATACCTTCAGCTGTGCTTAAACTTTATCGAAACGAAATAGAAACGAGCCAATTTATGCATCAGAAAACACGTTTTTATTTCACGTTACTGTCGCTATAATGTTGGTATTGTGCATAAGCCAGATTGTAGGTGTGACACTCCATCTCGCGCAAGTATAACAGATTTACATGTGCTAAATTAATTTTTTGCTTCTATGTGTTAATGGTAGATTGCCTGATATTTAAGTCGGTATATGCAAGAGAAGCTCGCTTTAAAAAAAGAATCAATGCATTTATTGCAGTTGCGGATGCAAGTTATTGATTTTAAGGCAAATTTTATTGGATAATTGTAATGGAAAACCACGTTCTCTATCGAAATGACACAATTACAAAATTCATATATTTGCTCGATCGAAATGGCTTTTATATTTGGATATCTAATTTTTTCTGAATCTAGAAAATCGATAACGACTAGGCATAGAAGATTGGAAGCAAATTTTTCTTTTTAAGTTGAGGGCTTTTCAAATACTCTTGTTTTTGGTCGATATATCGGACTCAAATTTCAACTGATTTTCTTAGGTCACATAGTTCTATTTGCTATTAATCACATTTGTGTGATTGTCCTAAGGTTTTCTTTTGAAGTTATCTGTACTCTATATTAATGTTGTGCTTTTAAATTTATTTTCTTACGATCTCTATTGTTCAATCTATTTGCTGCCAATATTTGAATGTAATGTATGAGTGTAATTGTGTCTGCTAGCTGGTTATGCCTAGTCTCAATGTAACAATTTCTGTTGTCAAATTTTAATATTGAGTTTTGTAGTAGCTTATCGTCAAGTATGGAAATTTTACCAGTGGTTGTATCAGTCCTAATAAATAAAGTGGAATAAAGACGGATGACTTTTTTAAAAGGATCCAGTATAAACAAAGTCGAATTAGAATAGTTGAATTGTTTTTTTAAAAAAAATAGGCGTCTTGTTAAATTAATTTTCTACGGACTGGTTTTCATACTACAAAATGGTAGTGTTGATTTTACATTAATGCTATAAAAATTCGCACAATTACACAATCAATGATTGCGCGAGTGGTGATAATTGTTCTTTAAACTACGTTTGCGAATTTTGGACATAGATATACCGTTTTATTTTAGCCATAACACACCATTAAAAAATCTACCGCCAGTCACACGTACTGAGGCATTACGACCTTCCATGCTCATCATCATATCATGACAGAAAACAAATTAAAGGGTGTAGAAACACGACACATATATAAAATATGGTAAATGTAAGGTCGAAATGTGCAGTGCATCCTACTGATGGTCGTTTTACTAAACTATGCGTGTGGTCAAATATATATGGATTGTTGTTCAACTTAATTTTTATAAGTCGAGCTGATGACTTTAAAATTTGTCTCTATCATTCCATGGTGGCAAATGTGCCAACAATTGTTCCATTTTTATCTTCTCAGGAGACTTATTTTTGGACAGAAATCGCATAGATTTGTAATTTTCATTTAGCCAATATGCATGTTATTCTACAATTTAATTCCGACATCTCGGTGTAATTCGTTTTGGCATTTGCCAAATGTTTTAAGACTAAATTTGAAAAATGACGTATTTTTGTGTTTTTCTAAATTCTGCATTCAGGATATCCTGAGATGTGATGCAAATATTCTTTTGTCGCGGTGTCTCTTACTAATTTACTAACTATTCATGTGAAAGATAGAGTAACGAACCAATTTAATGGTTTATCTCACTTCTCTTGTTCCTTTTAATCGAAGTTCTATTATGGTAAGAATGTCTACAGTTTTTCTTACAAAAATTAATATTTTCAGGTTTAAAATTGAAATTTATTTATTTTCAGCGGTATTTTGCGTTTAAATTGGACTGTCGAATAATCTTTTCATGTAGGGAAATTTAGTCTATTTTAACAATGCTTATTTTACAAGTTCATTTGTCTCCTCGTTCAGTGATATTCTTCTTAAATGCAGAGAGCGATGTTTATCATTTACCCAATGTCTTTTATTTTAGATTTCT